>WEZZ01036086.1:56436-78366 GCA_013400585.1 Chloropsis cyanopogon | reverse complement strand
TCAGTGTTTACAGTATCTCCTACCTTTACCCTAGATAATTCTGGTTTTAATTCCCTTTTTATAATCCTATTACAGCCGCCAGATACTGCAGCATGTTAATTGAAGAAGGTGGTTTGCAGCATTTGTACAACATCAAGGAAAATGTCCACACTGATCCCCATGTCCAAAGGATTGCTGTTGCCATCCTGGATAGTTTAGAAAAACACATTATGCGCCATGGGAGACCACCACCGTGTAGAAAACAGCAACAAACCAAACCAAACTGAAAGCTGCAGGTAGAGGAGTGTAAAGTATTGTCTCTGTAATAATCCTCTCTGATATGTGTGTAGTTGGAGTAACTTATAATATATTGGTCACCATTAAAGTGATTTGCTGGTAACTGTGGTACCCAAACCATGTGTGGTAACCTTGCTGAACGTCACCTTTAATGGCAACCTGGTACACAACTTGTAAAGGGACACAGCTTGAGCTGGTCATGCCTGCAGGGTTAGTGCTGGCTACCAGGAGATGGGACTTGTACAGATCAATATGCACAGCTGGAAAGAAGACTTCAAGGAGTATCTTGTTTTGTGACTTCTGAGAGAAGAGGCTATTCCATCCTTGTGATTGCTGTTCATAACACTGTTCACCAGTTTGGTGTTTAATAAAACTGTGTGTGGTTGTGAGTTCAACACTTACAGACTAAAACAAAAGTCCATGCATGCAGGTGACAGAGAGACTTNAAAGGATGTTCGAGAATTTAAATTTTATATCAAGAATGGGGTTTTGTTGTTGTGTGAGTATTTTTGGTTGTGTGTGATACCTTTCTTTCGTTTTTAGAATACTCATGGGGATAGGAGAAGGCTCATTAGAGCAAAATAGCTGACATGACTTCATGATGGAGGGGGTTGCATGTATTCATAGAAGGCTGGGATATTTGGTCACCTTATTTATAAGAAACTAATGATTGCTCTCATTTTCTGTAAATATTCTGTCAGTATTGTGCAGTGAAATACAATTCCAAGCCATCACAGTGAGTGCAAAGTATCACCCAATGTTCTGTGTAAGCCCTGTGTCAATTGCATTGTTTTGTGGAGTATGAAATTTTACATAAAGATGCTAATCGTAACAAATTATTTCTTTCTTGGTTACCTTTGGGTTTCAAACCATGTGTTGAATGAAACATATTGCACAGTGTACAGATGCCTGATACAATGCAAGTGATGGAAGCAAACTGCCTGTCCATTCAAATTCAATTTAATTTCAGGTGTTGTTTTTGTTTATCTGCTTAGTCTCCATAGTTCCGTGGCAACTGATTGATACTCAGACACTCTTCTGTAAATATTGGGTAATTGAATTTAAAAAGAAAACTTATGTTTGGTAGCTTTCTAGCAGAAATGGCTCCTGCTAGTAAGCAGATGACCATATTTTGCTATTTTTAAGTCCTTTCCCTCCCAACTCCCATCCTTCACATAAAAACACCACCTCTAATCTTCAATAACCTAATTAATGTGTATTTCAGCAACTTCAAAAGGTACTGATCCAGTAATTTAATCAGTGTTGTGTAATTGTTTTTTGTACTAGAGTATGATTTTGGCTGGCATCATTTTCATCTGTGGATCTGGTTATATAAAGTTTTCTCAATTCCAACAGAAATTCAGCTGGCTGTAGCTTTGAATGATGAAGGTGGTTTAAAATTTAAAAACAGCCTACAGGCTTTTATCCACCACCCTTCTAAGATGTCTGCTATGGAATTTCCGTTACATGAAATGGAACACAAAAGTTGTCAAAATTGGTGTCAGTAGAATGAATATAAATCAATTGCTACAAGATTTTAAAATAAAGATGATAACTCTCCTTACAGTGCCGTCTTTTCCCAATAACAGGAGAATTTGCTGAAGCAACTTAACTGAAAAAAATAATTACTCCTCCATGCAGCACAAAATGCAAGGATGATGCTGGCATGAGGCCAGATGACAGAGACTTGTCACTTCATGAAGTTCTGCAACCAGCAAGCAGAGAGATGCTAAATACCCATTTTTCTTTTGCTTCCTCCACCCTTCAGGCAATCAGTGAGCAGAACTCTTTCAAGCTGAAAACTCTGCATGCCTACAAGGTACAAGTGCACTGTATCTATTTGTTTATGCCACTTACAGAAAGGTCTCTTCACACTCCTGTGCAACTTCAGGAGTTTCTGCCAGGGTAGAATAATTCTGGAAGCAAATTTAAAACTTTGTGTTCCAGCTGTAGCATTTGCCATCTTTTGTGAAGGCTGAGAAACCTGACTCTGCTTTACCTTTGCAGATCTTTACATAGAAAAATTTTATGTGCATAATTTGGTAAGGTTCCCACACACTTTTGGCACAAGTGAAACTGTGGTTTCCTTTGATACTATCATAGCATGAAGTTCCAATGTGGTAAACCACATCTTATTTTGATAACCTATAAACCATTTCCTAAAACCACATTTGCTGATTAATTCACTTTTCTTTGAAAGTCCCAGTCTAGGGAAGTAAGAAGCTGTAGAGCTAAATTGTGTGGCATGTTTTAGTGCTGGAAAACCCCAAGGCAGAAGGAGAAAATAACCTTAAGTTCCAGTCAACTAACAGAGGAAAACAGGTGATGGAGAGAGATTCTGTGGCATAGACTGATGTGATGGCCTTATGTAGCTGTGCACATACAGGCCCTGTGTTTTCTCAAGCACTGATTCCAGAAGGAGGTGAGTTTGGGTTCCTGGAGTGGCTCAGTGTTGCACTACTCACAGCAGAGCTGGGGTGAAGGGCCACTGCTCTGTGCTAGTACTGCTTTTTCTCTCAAAGCAGTTGGAAGAGCACTGATACATCTTAATACATTTAATTTCTCTCCAGTGTTTCTTTTTTTCCTGTTTAGATGCACTATGTTTTCTGCCTTTTTTTTTTTAAATTTGCTTATGGTGAGCCAAAACTTCTCCATCTTCCTTACTTGACATCTGTGTGAGAGCCATAATCACTGACTTCAGAGGAGCATGCTTTAAAGATCAGGTGTACAAAGTTAAGTCTTTATTTGGAGATTTGTACAGAAAAATGATCCAGTGGAGTAGTTAGAAATGCAGTCCAAGGCAAGGAGTTAAGTGCACAGAATGGTGTCATAAAAATAATCCTAAGAAATCAGTGGATCTTCCTGAGTCCTGCTTTCTCTCCAAAAACTCAAGCGGAAGCAGAAAGCGTTATTTGCCAGTGAACCGAGGTGGTCGCTTCTCCCTGAAGGCAGCCATCCCTTCCTGACGGTCTCTGGTGGGAATATTCTACATGAGAAAAAAGAAAGAGGTATGTTTTCTATTTACAAGTCTGATGTGTTTTTAAGTCCTGACTAATTTGGCAGTAATGGTCTAAGACTAAGATTGCTTTTCTTTCAATGATACATAAAATTCCATGTTTTGCAGTTAGGAGAAAAGAGACAGGGTTGTAGTGTACCTCACAAACAATGCACCTTAGAAAAAACCCATAGATCTATATAGAAAAACAGTTTCCCATGATCTTCATACTTCATCGTGTTAAAATATGCTGAGGGACACATTATATTGTAATATTGTAATACCCTGTACTGTTCCATTAGCTGAGAAAGGTGTATGCTCTCAAAACTTGCTGCACAGAACTACAGGAGGGAATAGTTTTGAATTTATTAAACTAAAACCATTTGTAAAGCTCATTCTTTAACTAACATACAGTTGTTCCTTTCAGGAATGAATTCTGAAGGCAATTTACCTGGGCATAACACATCCCCTCAATAGCCATCCCTGATGCAATGTCAACCTGGGAAGGAGAGGAAAGGTGTGAGGTTTGTCTGAAGTACAGCCCTCAAAGTTACCTCATAGCTCTCAAATCAATGAGAGCAGTCAGTCACTCTCAAACAGTCATAGTAAGTGATATTCACTCCTAATTAGAAGTACAGTATTACTACCTGTAGAAAAAAAAACCCTGCTATTTTATCTTTAAAGAAATTTTTTAAAACCTCTGAAATGGTTTTAAATGTCTGATACAAAGAAAAGTTTTATAACTCATCCATTCTAAATATTTTTACTGTAGTAATTTGTAAGAGCTGCTAATCTTTTCATTCACCCCAGTATTTAAACAAAAATAATTACCTCCATTCCTTTGTTTATTGCCAGTTTTCCCATTTTCACAGCAAATGGTGCCTTTATAAAAAACAAAACCAAACCACCACAAATATTTTAAAAAATAATTCAATTCACATTAATTCATAACAGATGAATTGTTACATTATTATCCTAGCTCCAAATGACACTTTAGTCTACAGAAATTTGCAGCAAGTTAATAAGTATTTTTTTAAAAATCAGTTTGGTGTTGTCTGCAGTTCACAGATGAACACAGTGTGAGGTTTCAGGGTGTCCTGCAGGTCTCTGTGGCTGCAGCTGGGGGCTAAACCTGTCCTGTGGGTTAGGCAGCTGGATGTTAACACTTGTTCTACAGAAACTGCATTCACAAAAAGGAACAGACTTAAAGAGACTTACAGATCAGGAACCAACACTTCAGTATTTCAGAGAAAGGAATTTCAGGTGTTTGTTTGCTCTCTCTTAAGGGGAGCACAAACGCTGTCTTTACACCGGTCCCATGAACAATGCACTTACCTGGGGCAGGATTTCTTCAGCCAAAGTTAAAGCTCTCTGGTAAGCTGCATCTCCCTCGCTGTTCTGTGGCACTGAGTGATTTACCAGCCCCATGGAGGCTGCCTGTTCTCCATCAATCTGTCTGCCAGTGAAAATGAGTTCCTTTGCAAGACCTATTCCAACACATCTGGGCAGGCGCTGGGTTCCACCTTAGGGCAACAGGGAAAACACCATTTTCCATTCTGACAAATGCCCCAGTAGTATTTTGTTTCCTTATAAAACCAGGAGGCTTAAAAAAATAAAGGGATCATATGTTTCTTTAATAACTACTGGCTGAATAATATTAACATCCTTAGAAGCATGTGAAAAGCTTCAGAATTTTGGTAAAAAAGAAAAGGTGTAAAAGGACTTTCCTAAATTCTGAGACAGAGCTCTTGATTCATAGATCTCTTTCATGACTGTAAGATGCTACTTCTAATTTACATTCAAAACACTTCAAGTGTTCAAGAACACACTCTAATGGCAAAATATTTACAATACAGCTGAGAAAGTGAGATTTAATGAATATTAATGAAGGTTTAATGAAGGTTAAGATATAATGAACGTTACCTGCTCCAGGCAGAAGTCCTCGTGTGGTCTCAATAAGGCCCATTTTAGCTGATGAAGCTATAAAAAAAAAAAAAAAAAAGTAGGGTTAGCTACATTTTGATCTGCATAACTAGAAGTTTTCCAGACTGAACGGATCAATAAAATTAGACACTGTCAATACTGAACTGAAACTCCGTTTCTCCAGGTAGCCAGCAAGTCTGAATATTACAGTACTTACTCCGTGTCTGTCTCAAGTCTGCTTACCCCAGTGTAGCAATTTTAGCTAGAAAAATGAACCTTGGGTCTCTGCTAGATAAAATATAATGGATGGAAGCATGGAAACAGAAGAAATAAGTCTTCCAACCCAATCTGATTTTTGCTGGGAAGGTGAGAGCTAGCCAGAGTATATCTGATCCAGTATTAAGTTACAGTAACTATTCAATCTTACTAATATATAGTTTTTTAAAGGAATCCTAGTCTTACCTAAAAATAGGCTTTACTTTTTAAGCACAGGAACTACTTTCCAAATAGTAACTAAATGTCACAATTTCTGTACCACCTTCCGTTATATTTCTCTCAAGCTTCTGGATTCCATTAACAATCCACTGTCATGTGAAGTTCTCTTTAAAATGCAGTCATCAATTCCCAGGGGATTGCTCCACTGAGCACACAAACCTGCTACTCGGAGGTCACAGGCCAGGGCCAGCTCTAATCCACCGCCCAGGGCGTAGCCATCGATTGCAGCGATCGTGGGCACAGGCAGGGCAGCTGCAGAAGAGAGCACAGATTGCACAGCTGTGTTCCACAAGTTCTGTTTCACATGGTCCTGGATTTTAAATCCTCTAAAGCTTTCAGTTCACAATTGCTCAAGAACTCATTTTCATTTCTGCCACAAATTTTCGGTCTGGAAACGGTAAAAATGATCTTCTTGGACTTCTCCCTTCTTTGTAATAATGCAAAACGTGCTTCTGCCATGCAAAGAAGCTTGCAAACACAAAGTACTGCATTGCAAAACAGGATCAGTCCTCTCCTTGCAAATTTATGACATGAATATTCATCTGTTGCAGTTAAACAGCCAAAGAGAAGACACCATCCCTAGGCCCTGTCCCAGCGCTCAGTTTTTGTGGTCCTTTTGTTAGCCAAGGCTCCTGAAAACAGGAACAGTAAACACTATTTAACTAGGTTACCTCATAGTTGAGGAGCTTGATGTATCTGGAGTAGCTGCTTGATACTTTTTAAAATACTCAGGCAGCAGGATGCAAACTTCAGAGGTGAGCTAGTTCTCTGCTGTAACCACCCCTCTGACTGCTCCTCTAATTTTTTTTTAATTATTGCAATTCTGATTGGTATTTTAGACAGATTTGGCTTTGGTATTTCTATTGAGAGCAGAATAAGTCATAAAATAGGGGAAGAAATATACTTGCAGAAGCTCATATTCATTTTGCAAAGAAAAAGAAAAGGGAGGTGAGGGAGTTGTAGATACAACCTCCCCTGACATTGCACAAATCCATTTAGCAAATCCATTCAGAGATTCAAATCCATGTTCTCAGGTCTCTGCCATATTTTGAGTGTTTCTGAACATGTACTGGAAGTGGGACAACGAACACAGCACTTGCCTCCCAAGGATTCCACAGAAGTGTGGAATAAATAAAGAAATGCTTTACTGGAGCAGGTATTTATTATGTAGGTGTGTATGTGCTTTGTTGTGGACAAGAAATGCATCTTGTCCTTGGAGGGGCAGCAGGATGATTGGTATTTAATTCTAAATGGATCTTTCTTTCAGGCATAAGCTGAAGCCATTTGGAAAGCTACTCCTAGGTGGATAACCTGCTGGTTATCCCCTCCTACAGCATTTCTAAATGTTTCACTACAAGGGGTCTAGGATAAATTTTCCAACTGATATAATCCTTTACCTATTTCATCCATAAGATTTCTCAGCCTTCTGACAAACTCTCCAACTTCTGCATCATCCATCTTTGCACGTTCCTTTAAATCTGCTCCTAAATAAAGGAGAAAAAGGTTAGAATCCAGGAAAAGACATCTGAAACGTTCCCTCCTGTCCCTCTCAGAGGAGGGATCATTTAAGAAGTCTTGAGATACAGCATTCCAGTTAAGTAAGGTCCAAGGAAGTTGGAGTGTGGACATTTGGGCTGCAGCAGTAATGAGGGTGTTCCTCTGCACCCTTTTGACAGATTTATTTTTATTTCTTCTAGCACTCATATCCAAGTGCTTTTCTGCATGATGTGATTGGCACACTGCCCTAAGAGCCACCACATGTTTTGAGAACAGTTTGCAGAGCCTTTGGTACTCACCTGCACAGAACACTCCTTTCACCTGGCTCTTGAACACCACCACACGCACCTGCTCATCGAAGCGGAGCTGCTCCAGGGCACTGAACAGCTATGAGGGAGGGAGTGCAGACAAGAGAAGAAAAGATTTAGGCATGTGGATGTGTATATACACTGAAATTATAACAAGTTCCTAATGTATGATAGAAGTGTTTTTTTTTTTTTTTTTTTTTTCCCTGCAGGTGCCAGAAAATTCATGGAAATCATGTCAGTGGAACCTGCAGGGTTTTCCATGACCAATTCAGAATGACACATTTCCCCATCTCTTTTTTCCTTCCACTCAGAACCTTTGCTGTTCTGAAAACTTCCCTTCCTGTCCAGGCATGAGCCAGACTTTCTATAGGATCACCTGCTAAGGTGTGACAATGAGTACGCTTTCATTGTAATGACACAAGTAAGGACATTAACTTGCATCTGAGTTAACTTCAATAAATTAACTTAAATTAGCTAATTTAAATAACCCAGATATCTCTGTCCACATCTGAGGCAGGAACTGTTACATTCTGTTTTTCTCCAGGTTCACCTGCCTCGCCCCCATGCCATCTCCCACTGCCCTTCACATGAGGTAAGTTTTTTTAGATTTCCCACAACTGTTCTCACTGCAGTTAGTTATTGATCATGGTTCCAGACACGCTCACAGGCCAGGCCCATACTCACTTCATTTACAAATACTTTTCCCAGTGAATTTCTTGCGTGGGGTCGGTTCATTAGGATTTCAGCAATACCTTAGTAATAGGAGACAATTTCAGTTATACTTCATTTAGTTCTCTGACACAGTAATTCAACTGGGAATAATACCTGCCTATGCTGCATCTTCTCCTTCCTGAAAATGCATATCAAGTATATTCTAAAACAAGCAGTTATTTTAAAACTGGAGGTGGCACACCATGGCTACAAAACCCGGTTATGCAGAACAACTGTAAAATTCATTAGGCCTGTAAAAGACTATGAGTAAGCAGACTTTTAGAAAATGATCAGGACATCCAAGAACATATATCTTAGAATCACTGCAGAAATGGGAAAAAACTCAAACAACAAACCAAAACCCAAATGATCCATCTTAGCCTTCTCCTTTGAATATTATTTATTATTTATTGTACAGTCTTACTGTGTTCAAGTACATTCCCTAATGAAGGAAACCATCATCTGGAGATTGCTATTTGCATAAGAACAGCACAGACAGGTCACTCTCAGTTCATGTTCCAGAACCATTTTGAAAGTGAACTCCAATTAATTTCAACATTATAAGCTCATCAGCAGAAAGGACTCCACTCAAAGTTCCTAAGTCCAAGCAGAAAAATTAAACCACAACATCCACCTACTTCTCCTTTGCACATGTGATTTGTAAATTATTATCCAATGGCTTCTGTATGCTTTGGAGAGAAAAAACATCTCCTTGTCTGGACTTCTGCTCACTTCCCAGGCCTTAACATTGGAAGATGCTGTTGCTGTGCTGTAGGTGTGCAGCTGTACCTTGCACCTGCCTGGCTTGGTCTTTCTGCACTGGTCCTTCTGCACTTTCTGCTGGAAGGTTTCTGTTTATTCCTCTGCCGATGGCAGTGGCCAGCTACTGAACCAGAGATGTGACACTTTGGAACGGAGACACAAGTGAACAGCGGGCACCCTCAAAGGAAATGTACAGCTGGTAACTACTTAATGTCTTTGTAATCAGCAAAATACCAAGAACTCTTTGTAAACGCCTATAACAGTTACACAGAAAGTAAATCCATGGCAATCTGAACCAAACCTAAAGCTGTTTCGTGGCTCTCATGGAAATGTGCACAGACATGTCAACGTCCTGTCCTACTTTTATCACTGCCCGTTAATGCTCTTAGAAAAATCTAAAGTATGCAAACCAGAACTGCTTGCGTTGAGGTCTCCTGCACACATAACTTTAGGGGGGAAAAAAGTATCTAGCTATTAATTCTGCAGCAGCCTTCTTGAAAAAAAGTATCAAGGCATAACAGGAAGCAAAACAACGAGCGCCCCGGACTCGGCAGGGCAGGGCTGTCACCCCCGCTCGGGCTGCGCCGCGCTGGGAACACACGGCCACGCTCCCCCAGGCCGAGGTGTTTCCAGCAGGAAGCGGCGAAAGCGGAGCCGCACTCCGAGTCCCGGCACTCACCGNNNCGCCACAGCCGCAGCATGGCCGCCCTCGGAACCGGCCCCGCCGCCGCGCCCGGCCCCGCCTCCCGGGGGAAGGCCGCCGGTAGGGGAAGGAGGCAGTACGCAGCCCGCTGCTGCAGGGCAGGGGTTGCTTCCTTCACTCCTCCTTCAGAGCGAGGAGCCGTGCGGTGGGAAATAAGGGCGCTGCCACAAACACCACCGCCAGAAGCTCGGCTGAAGTTGGCACCGGCTGTGCGGGATGCCGCCAGATCTGTGGAAGGCAGGAGGTGATTTGCATTCTGCTCGAGCCGTGGAGATCCTCAAGGATGACGGAGTGAGGGAAGGAGAAGTTGAGTGGATTGAAGGGAAGCGTGAGATGATGAAGGGTCAGATGTTCAGCTCTCACTGTAAATACATCTGTAGGTAACAAGCAGCATTTCAGAAAAAGAGAATGATCTCGTCAAGTATCCGTCTCCAAGACGTCTCTGGAGGAAAAGAATTACAGAACCACAGGATCAATAAGATTGGAAAAGACCTCTGAGAACATTAAGTCCAGCCTATGGCTGATCACCACCTTGTCCCCTAGACCACGGCACTGAGTGCCACGTCCAGTCTTTCCTTAAACACCTCCAGAGATGGTGACTCCAGCACCTCCCTGAGCAGCCCATTCCAATATCTAATCACCCTTGCTGTGAAGAAATTCTTCATAATGTCCAACCTGAACCTCCTCTGGGGCGACTTTAGGCCGTTTCTCTCATCCTGTCCCTTGTTCCCTGGGAGCAGAGCCTGGCCCCCACCTGGCTGCACCCTCCTGTCAGGGGTTCTAGAGAGTGAGGAGGTCTTCCCTGAGCCTCCTTTTCTGCAGACTAAATACTCCCAGCTCCTCAGCTGCTCCTCATCAAACCTGTGCTNCGAAGCCCCTCGCGGGACGCGGTGGCACCTCAGGCGCGCACCGGCAGAGCCCGGTCCGGCCCTGCCGCAGCGGCTCCGCGCAAAGTTCAGCCTCGCTCGGGCTGTGGGGGAGGCCGGGCCCCGGCCAAGGTGAACGTGATGCCCCACAGAGCAGGTCGATACCACAGCTCTGTGCAGCGGGCGCAGTGTCCCCGTGTTTCCGCAGCCGCTGGCCCAGGGCCCGTCCCGGGGCAGGGGCTCAGGGAGGGCAGGGCCCTGCAGGGCTGTCCTGGGGCGTTTCTGCTCCTGACCCTGCGGCTGTGAGCGCGCAGCTCGCCCCGCTCGGCTCCTCCGCAGCTCCCCGGGAGCAGGTGGTAGCCATGTGGGCGTGGGGCTCTTCTCCCAAGTAACAAGTGATGGGACAAGAGGAATTGGCCTCGTTTCCACAAGGCGTGTTTAAGTTAGAATTGGGATTAAGTAAAATTCCTTCGCCGAAAGGGTTGTCAAACCCAGGAACAGACAGCCTGGGCTGGGCGCCGCTGGGGTAACAGTTGGACTTGATCTTCAAGGTCTTTTCCACCCTAAACGATTTTATGATTTTCATAGAGGAACAGTAAAAGAACCATTTTCATCTTGACAGATGAATCTTAAGGCAACTTTGATATTTGCCAAAGTAGTCAGAAACTCCTCCCGCTGGCCACCTTTTAAATAATAACTTTTTTTCTTGTTGCTCCATGGATATTTCTCCAGCAGGGTGATAGGGGAGGAATTGAAAGGTTAAAGACAATTCTGTTAATTGTGTTTATTGGACTAGATCACAGAATGTAGTAATAGAAGTTATTGACCTCAGTTGTGATGTCCTCATGGAAGAGACAAGTAAAACCTGTCAGACACCATATTCCATCTTAATTATTTCACAATGAAATCTTTTAGGACTATATTGCTTCTATTTGATTACCATTAATGATGTAATGACTGCTAAAATTTGTTATATCTCCCCACAACAGTCCACTTTTCCAGTGTGTGTAACTGTCAGTTCCCCAGTGCTCCACATTTTCAGAAGTGGATCATCTCAGTTACCAGTTGAGCATGACTTGAGGAATTCTTGGTACTCTCTTCTCCTCTCTGTTAGCCCCAGCAGTATCAATCACTCTCACAGACTTCTGCAAGGATCAGCTCACCAACTGTTTTTCTTATGGCCTTTGCTCTGTATCTTCTCTGTCTAAATTAATGAAAGGAGGCACTGCAGAAAGTACAGCCATGTGGTACAAATGACTGGAGTCAGGGACATGAGCAGAGGGAGGCAGCAAATTAACTTTCATCTGCTCACAGGTGACATCAAATAATTTGTAGGATTATAAGTAGTTAGCATGAGGATTTCTTTTAGCAGTGACACTTTTTGTAAGTGATGTAAAAATGCAAACCATATGTGTTTGTGGTGGTCTCTAACGAGTCACACTGCAAAGGAAATAAAAATGCCACCTCTACTCCAATGTTAAGGAGTCAGGTATGATAAATTCTCTACAAAGAATAAACATTTTCTTGTTACAAATGGGAGTATAACAAAAAAGAAGTGGAAGTATTTATCAAAGCTTCAGTGAATGTTATGGAATTTTATGTCATGGATCTTCTCTAACAGTGACCAGAAATGGCCCTCAGCTCCCATAAAGTTGCACTATTTTCTCCTTTTAGCCATTGCAGGATCTGACAGCAGCACTTGGGGATTGTAAAGATTTTGTACATGCATTTTTGGTTCAGTGAAATATTTTGAGCAAAATATGAATTAAATCTCTCTGTGATTTATTCTCAGCTTGTTTTCCTTCCTTTTCTCTTGCCAGTTTTCAAAGCCTAGTGAGATGAGTCCTGATTATCCTGACATGGCTAAGGAAGCAGGTAATCTAGTAATAAAGCATTTTGTTTGATTGCTGATGCTTATTTTAGGTCTTACAGCCAATATTTTTATTACACATATGAAGGAAAAGCTACTGTTTAATAAATACATACATCTGAAAAACAGATTTAAAACTCAAACCACTTTCACCAAATCCATAACTGATCCAGGCTGAAGTCAACAGAATGGCTTAAAATTGGATTGTGCACTTAAATGATTGAATACTTACCTATATTATTCAAAACATGCTCTCATTGAGTGAATGAAATTTTCTGATAGAGAAGCTTGTTCAGAACTCAAAATGCTGTGAAATTGTCTTTATGAGTATGAAGTTGTCCTTGTGAGGTACAAGACTATATTAACCATTTGCACCATGCAATAAGGAATTTCTACAACTCTCATTTGTGAATGCAGAAGTCATACATACTACTCTAGGTTTGCTTGTTAGGGTTGTGAGAGCTGGTTTTTTTTATTTTTTTTTTACCTTCAATTTTAAACTTTTTTTCCAACTTTTAAACTGTTTTTTTTAGGCCAGGCAGCTTTAGCTGATGCTGGGATTCCTTATTCAGCAGTGAAGCAGGCATGTGTGGGTTATGTTTATGGTGAGTATTGTTGTTTGATTGGGATGTGACTTCTGTGACAATTGCAGACATCTGTGTGGATAAAGTATGAGGAATGCCATCAATAAGCTTTCTATTAAGGGGAAATCTATTTCCATTCCAAAAAGATTTTTCCATTTACTTTCCTTCTGGTTCTCTATTAATGACTGTGTTGTGGCAGCTGGAGCAGGGTCAGTCTGCTGTGATACCTAGAGCACCTCCCAAGCCACACCTCTAAGACCTCTCTGTCCAGTCCAGTTATGTCCCTTTGATTCACAGCCTGTGAAACAGAAACAGGACAAACTTCTGGTTTTAAAATCTGAGCAGTTTCATCTTGTTTCTGAGGTTTTTTACTGCTGATACCTGAGGGCCATACTCAAGGTGACAGCTCAGAAGTTCAAGTTTACAGTTTAATTGGTAGCACTGCACACACATGGCAGTGCATGTGCAGCAAACAAAAAAGCAAAACTTTAGTGAGTTTGTACCTTATTTTGATGTTGTGTTTCTATTTGAAGGTGACTCAACCTCTGGGCAGAGGGCAATCTACCATGGTCTGGGTCTAACTGGCATTCCCATCATCAATGTTAACAACAACTGTGCTACTGGATCCACTGCTTTGTTCATGGCCAGGCAGCTCGTAGAAGGAGGTGGGTTGTTTTGCTCTGTGCACCTCAGAGATGGTCTGGGGTGCAGTAGGATGGTGTGTGTGGATGTACGTGTCTTTTCCTGTGTCATGAGCTGTATGAACCTGGTCAGTTCTGCCAGTTAAGTGTTTCTGCAATAATTGTTTGGAGGAGTGCAGAACAAGTGGCATTAGAACTGCAGGCACTTGATTCTCCAGGATGAAATGAAGACTCTGCTAAAAAGCTTAGCTTTTTTCTTTTAACTTGAAGTTAATACAAGTGTTTAACAAACATGTTTTTGGAAGGGAAGGGAGAGAACAGACTGACAGACCATGCTTTGAACCAACAGATGAGTATTTCCTCCATTTTTTTGCAGTTCCTTTTGATACTTTCTTGCACTGATGCTGATGTTTCTGTAATGAGAATTGTAGTAACAGTGTGTATGATTGTTTTCTATTTGTAGCTGAGACATAAATGCTTGGTTGTCTATGAGAGTTGTTATCAGACAGTTAAAAATAAATCCCAATCCTGTAGAGACCTTTCATTCTTAGGTATCAATATCTTTGTATCAATATCTTGTCCATCTTAATTTGACTCTTTCAAAAATAAAGGAGGAAGGAAGAGCAGCTGGAAGGTGTTTGTGTGCATATCTTGTAATGGAATAGTTGTTAGTACGTAATGTCGTTTATAATCACATTGTGCTTTAAATAGCCACACATTTTATTTTCAGGTTTGGCAGACTGTGTTCTGGCACTTGGCTTTGAGAGGATGGCAAAAGGATCCCTTTCTTCAGGTGTAAGTGTCTAAAACACTTGATATGTTTGTGTTTGTGCATGAGATGCACTTCCTCATTCTCTGAGATGCATTCTCAATAGCACCACTTGCTTTACTGTGTTGCTGTAGATGATGACAAAAGAAACCATTAGTTTGATCTAAATAATCTTTCAGTGAGTTTTGTGATTCTGATGGCAGCTATGACATACTATAAAAAATAAATTCTAAAACATTCCGTGCAAAATTCATGTGTCATGTTTGTTGTATTTTGCCAAGATTATGTTAAAGGTTGGGTTAGTTGGGAAAAAGGAAAATACCAGATAAAATACTGAAGCTTTGAGTAAATGAAGTGTCTTTCTCAAACAACACAGCAAATCAAAGAAAGGTTCTGGGTGTTCTGGTCTGATGCTTACCCAGTTGACCTGTTAACACACTCTTCCAAAAACTAAGGAGGTCTTATTTGTTTTTACTGGAGAAGTATGTGTGGGTTTGTTTGTATTTTGCCTTAAGGCAAGCAATATTAGAGCCCATATGTCATTTAACTGCAGGACTGCCAAATACGATAATATATTCAAGAGGTTTGGGTGAAAAATGTTAAATTTAGTAAGTGAGAGAAAGTGAGAAAGAGTTATATTTTAACATGCTTTATGATATTTCATCTAAGCCTCATTGAAAATACTACTAGAGTATTAATTTTATGACTTGAAACTATATAAATGGTAGGATTTTAAGTGAGGTGAAAAATACCCAAAGTCCCCTGGTGAAAATAGTGACTGTGATAGAAGTCATGTAGCAGTGATTCTTGCCATGAGTCAGTGCATTGGTTATAATGTTAAGCATTTTCTGCTTATTTACTTTTTTTATAATAGCTGGGAAATTATCAATACTTCTGATCATGTCACTGAAGTGCAATGTACTGCCCAGAGACTTGTTAAAATATTAGAAGAACCTCTAATTTGCATGAAATCTGTGACAGTTTTGTGGTAATGTTAAAAAGAAAAGGAAATAATGATTTGCTTTGTGTTTCTGTTTTCAGTTTGCAGACAGAACTAGTCCTATTGACAAACATTTGGACATTATGATAAATAAATATGGCCTAGCAAGTGCTCCACTGGCACCTCAGATGTTTGCAAGCGCTGGCAAAGAACATATGGAGAAATATGGTCTGTTAAAATACATTTTTTCATTGTCTTCTCTTTATGAAGTAATTTAAAAATAATATGATTTTGTAGCATTAAGGTTGCATAACACCCTGCATTTTATCTGTGTGCCTTAAGGTAGGTGGATGGGTGTGGGGTGAACTCTTTGGCAAAAGCTGTTGGGTATTTGATTTGATTTAATACTTAGTACAAGGCTGCTGCCACTGCTGTTTGCTGCCCCCTGACCAGACAAGGGAATTGGCTCCAAGGTAACAGCCTGGCCTATTGTGCATCTTTTGTTTGCACTTTTAGGCTATTATATGAAAAAAATCTAGACTTAGACTCTACTATTTCAATGCAGCTGTTTTGCACTGATAGGAAAATGAGCATTTAAGTTTCAGTAGTAGAATAATACATCAAATAAAATGCACTTGTTTTCTGTGTTTTTATGGAAGTGTTAAATATGCGAGTGGGTTCTTCTGTCAGCTAGAACTGAGCCATGTTTAGTTTTTTTGAAGCCTCAGCTGAGTTCTAAGTGAAGTCTTCATAAGTGTGTCTCTTGTAAAGATGCTTGTAAAGGTCAGATTCTTATGGCACAATATATAAACTGTTATGTCAGCACCGTTTGAGTAAACAGAGTATTTCAACACAGCCTTTTTTCTCCTTTTCAGGGACAAATCCAGAATACTTTGCAAAAATTGCATGGAAGAACCACAGCCATTCAACCAACAACCCGTGAGTCATTTACTCTGCCTCTATAGTCAACATCCCTGGTTGTTAAAAAAAACATTCATGCACAGCAAAGTAGTGTTTTTAGAATATGTTCAGAATATTTTCAGCATATGTTCTTTATTATGGAATGAGAAAATAAATAAATTATTTTAGAAATATATAAAACCTAAGTGTCTATCTGGTCCCTTATGCTTTGTAAAAAGAGCTCTATAGCTGTCTAATAGTGTGATATTAGTATGTCTACTGAGATGGCATCTGTGTGTTTTCCTTAGGTATTCCCAGTTCCAAAAGGAGTACACATTAGATGAAGTTCTGCATTCTCGCAAAATTTTTGATTACTTGACTATCTTGCAGTGTTGGTAAGGAGAGGACTTTGCATTGTGAAATAGATCTTGATGTTAAGACAAATAGGGTAGGACATCTATTTAAATAAAGTCTGTTTGTGTGTCAATTATAATTTACCGATTGCTGTAAGTGAAACTTTTTATAAATAAAACAAATGTGGAAACTGTGTCATGACCAAACACCAGATACTTGCTCTCAGTGTAATACAGTGAGCTGAAATAAGTTTTGTACTTTGGGGTTCTCGTGTAATTCTGTTCATTTACTAATGTGCATCCATTGCTGTTAGGTGTTAATTCCTCTCTTCAGCCTTTCCTAAGCACTTTTGGAGGGTGTATATATGTTTATAGCCAAGTAGAAGCTTTGATTTGCCCTAAATTGAAAAACCTTAATGACACGTTTCTATTTCAGTGTAATGATTTTTAAATGTCTGGTATAAATATTACTGAAAGTGTTCAGTAAGCACTGATGGAATTTATAGTTTCAGTGATATCAGCCAAAGAAAGTGGGGTTTTGTTTGTTTTTTGTTTTGTTTGTATTGAAAGATAAATCTGTGGAAGATCAACAATCTAATGAAGATTGACATTACTGATTTAGAACAATAACTTCATTATTTTTCTTTCAATCAGTCCAACATCAAATGGTGCTGCAGCTGCAATTTTGGCTAATGAGGAGTTTGTGAAAAGGCATAATTTGCAGCCAAAAGCTGTGGAAATCCTAGCTCAGGTGATGGCTACTGATTATCCAAGCACATTTGAAGGAAACAGTTGTATGAAGATGGTAGGTTTACAATTCTGTATTCCCTGGTACTCATTGGGATGGTTTTTCTGAGGTTTTTTGTTTGTAGTTTTGGGTTGGTGGGTTTTTTTTTTTTGTTTGTTTGTTTTTTTGTTGTTTTGTTTTGTTTGGTTTGGTTTGGTTTTGGGTTTGTTTTTTTTTTTTAAGTACCTGCAAGTTCTAGTGATGCTATAAACATTTTCATGTCAGTGAGCAAACATATTATGCTTTGTGGTGAATGTAAAATTGATTTCATTTGGAGAGATATGGAATAAGCAAGGAGTATTGTGGAATGACAATAAGTAACTTATAAACAGGCTATTAGAAACCTAGTTTTTAACAAATTATTTACAGGCTATTTTTTAAACAACTTGAACAGCAAAAGAAAATTCCTTTTATTCTTCACTTTATAATAGTATTGAAATTTAAAACAATCAGGTGGATCATAGAAAAAGGTAACAAGACAATTTGAGGATTTGTTTCAAGGCTGTTGGTCTGAGTCATGCAAAGGAACAATTTGGGTTGTGATTGAGGTTAAGGAAATAGAGGATATTCCCAAGGAAGGTTTTGTATGCCAATAATAAGCCTTAGAATGTGTTATTTCTTTCTAGACAATTTTTATTGTATGAATATGAAACTCTGATATGTGGTGCATTAAAATAAATCAGAATACCATCTCCTTCTTTCACTGAGAGGATCTATAGAAGCACAGTTAAAATTACATGTAAAAATTAAACTGTGAGCTATATTTCTGTAATGATAATTTAAGATAGAATTTCTCCTTTTTTTCAGGTTGGCTATGACATGACTAAAAGAGCTGCACAAAAATGTTTTGAAAAAGCAGGGCTGAAACCTACAGATGTTGATGTGATTGAACTTCATGACTGCTTCTCAGTTAATGAGCTCATCACCTATGAAGCTCTGGGACTGTGTCCAGAAGGTAATAGCAGCAATGGAGATAATTGTTTTATTAAAATGGAAAGCATCAAAAATGCTGAAATTAAGAACTCCACTGAGCTCAGTCTTAGGCCCCTTTTTTTGGAGCTGTGTTCTGTCATAATCTTACCCCAAGTTCTCCCTCCATCTATGTATTTCCTTTTAAGAAGATAAAAATAGGACAAGAATTGCCTGTGGGGGTCCTTAGCAAATTGCTGATCTTTGAAACATCTTTGCCAGTGAGTTGACACAGTTATTGGCAAAATGTCAACTGTGTAGCAATGCTCAGTCCGTCCAGATTAGTTAAATGTCAGTGAATTTGCTGGATTTACAACAGATTCCATGGCCGTGGAATTTAGCTCTGTGTATGTAAGTAAAATCATTAGGATTTTCTGCTGAGGAGGGTATTTTATGATTTCAAATAACTAATGCATTGAACTGCTATTTCAGTTCATGATATATTTAAATTCTAAACATATTCTTGCTTTGCATAGATTGTCATCTGATATGATCTTTCTCTGATTTGTTTTTAACTAATTGTGAGAAAATACCATATTCTGGCACTAGGTGGTATATTAAGTCTGAGCTTTCTCACTGAAGCAGACATTTATGGAACTCCAGGAAGCCTTATGTGTTTGCCTTTGAATGTTTGCTTTCTGCTGTCATTTTTGCTGTGTTTTCATGGTACCTGCAGCAAAAATGGTAAATGTTTGACATATTTAAACAGGTACATTAAGTTCTTTAGGTTCATTCCTTTACCTGATGCAGAATAATCCTGGTGGTACTTGTCTATTTGACTAATTAGCCTTGTACATGGTTATTTAACAGTGCTGTTCTCACCACCCTTTGTCAGTCTGGCCCTAATAGTATATGAAACTTATCTTGGAATGACAGACTAATTAGGCATGAAGATTAATGAAATGGCATAAACCACTGTGGATTTAGATGGGCAAATCTAACCTGGTGTTCTCATTTAATGGCACCATGGACCCATGACAGATCTTTTTTAGACTTCAGTGTTAATAATGTAGGCTGAAGAAGCTGGTACAAGAATAAATGAGTAAGAGCCTGGTTAAAAGGGAGAATTGTCTGTAATCTGGAAAGCTAAACAATTCTAAACATTAGTCTTCTGAGTGGTTTTATTCACTATTTTAATGTCTTAATACAGCCCAAGGTACCATTAGTTGGCCTTTGTGGCGAGGGCTTGTGTTCAGCTTAATGTTCACCCTCCAAGTCCTGGGGGTCACAAATTACAGTTTACAAAAAATGTAGTTATCACTGCAGTTTCATGAACAAAATATATATAGTTTCATTATACTGATTATATCATAATGGTGTATATACCAACAGAACAATTCAACTGCAAGTTAAAACCAACTTTTGTACCAAATGCTTCTCTTCCTGCTATGCTTTCTCCAATTGTATAAGCAAGTCTCATTAATCTAGTTTGGCCAATTTTTCCTCTTTGTGAAATATGAGCTGTAACATTTCCTAGGCTTTGACTGACATGCAGCACCTCTGGTAAGTTACAGCAGAACTGAAAAATCTCTTACAAATAAAAAAGGAACATTTTTCTTACATGAATACTGTTTTATAGGGAGAGCATGTGACCTGATCGACAGAGGAGACAATACTTATGGAGGAAAATGGGTTATTAATCCCAGTGGTGGCTTGATTTCCAAGGGACATCCTCTTGGTGCCACAGGTATGCAAAACCACTTCATTTCATCACACCCCTTAGATAAGAGATACAGCTCTTGAGCAGGCAGGTGTTCCCACCTGTGCTTGGAATGTGAGGGCCTCAAAGCTTCTTCTCAGTCTTCTTTCCAAACAATCCAAGTGTTGCAGGAGGTTAACACAGCTTAACCTTTCCTAAGTAATTGCTCAATAGTACAACTTCTGAATAGTATTTGAATAGCTATTCTAATATGATGTCATCCTTTAAAATTCTGGTTTTGGATATTTTTACTGCCTCTGAATAGCCTGTACCATTTTTAGCTGTACTAGAAGCCTGTTTTGTTAAGTCTTGAATGTCAAAATATTTAGCTGATGTTTACAACAGAAGCTCACTTGGTCACCATTTCCCAGCAACATAGGTTTTCCTTTTTTTTTTGTTTGTGTTTTTTTTTTTCTTTCTTTAAACTGCTGTGCTTGTTTCTAAATGAGTTGGCTCTTGGACAAAATGTGTTGGATTTGTGAAGATAATTCACCCTCCTTGTTTGGAAATGAGAAGTTATCAGAAAACTGGAGAAGATGAAACCTTGTCTTAATCTAAACAGTTGTAACAGTGAGATAAAATATGCAGTTAAATGTGGGGGCCAGGGGAAGTGTTGGGAAACTTTGGAGAAAAAAGGTTCCAGATAAATGAGGCTGTGGATATCTGTAACAGGATGAGAGTATTGCATTGCCACATTTATGTTAATTTTTGTCAGTTACAGGGTGATAAAAGCAGAGGCACTTACTGGCATTCTTGCTTCTCCAGTGCATTGGGATGGAGTAAGGGTCAGTAAAATGCAGAAAATTAAAAGTTTTCAGCCTGTCAGCTTCATTTCCCTTGGAAACAGTCTTGAGGCCAGTTACATGCTAAACAAGGGTCCTGTAAATCCTCTTAAATATCCAAACCATTCCAGGGCAGGCTGCACCACAGTACACACCCTCTCCTTGAGGCTGAGAGAATGTGAATGAAACCTGTTCATTCTCATCTATGACTGGAATTTTAAAACTCCTTAACTCCTCCATAATGTTTCAGTTGGCAATGTGTACAATTCAGTGCATGAAATGCAGATTCCTCCTCTGCCTTGTCCAAAGACCTGTGCAGCTGTCCAGGGGAAGGGAGAGAAGGGATGGGGGAAAGGAGGAAGGTGTGAGGAATGTCCAGAGGAGGGCAATGGAGCTGGGGGAAGGTCGGGAGCACAAATCCTGTGAGGAATGGCTGAGGCAGCTGGGGGGGCTCAGCTGGAGGAAAGGAGGCTCAGCAGGAACTTCTCTCTCTCCAGCTCCCTGAAAGAAGGGCTGTAACCCAGACAGCTAGAGACAGGATGAAAGGATATAGCCCCAAGCTGTGCCAGGGGAGGTTTAGGCTGGACATCAAGAGGAATTTTGACACAGACAGGATGGTTAAACATTGGAATGGGCTGCGCTGGGAGGTGGTGGAGTGTTGAAGGAATGGCCACGGCGTTCAGTGCCACGGTCTGGCCGAGGGCCTCAGAGCTGGGGGCCTGACAAGCTCGGTGCTTGGTCATAGGCTGGATTCGATGATCTTGGAGCTCCTTTCCAACCTAATTAACTCCGTGATTCTGTGCGTGCGCTGGGGCTGGGCCCTGACTGCAGAAAGAGCTGATGGAACAGTGGGGGGGGACATAATCAGAGGGTGAACAGAATCAGAGAGTGTCAGGGCTGCGATGCAGAGGGCTTCCCCTTCCTTTGGTTTCCCAAGCACACCCAGCTCGCCCCCCCGGGAGTTCCTCCAGCTCCGTTGCCGTGTCCCGGGGCGTGCGGCGGGGGCGGCCGGCGGCTGAGGCGGCTCTGCGCTCGATGTTTCAGGGCTGGCGCAGTGCGCGGAGCTCTGCTGGCAGCTGCGCGGGCAGGCGGGGCGGCGG
>WEZZ01036086.1:0-52812 GCA_013400585.1 Chloropsis cyanopogon | reverse complement strand
GAAAAAAAAAAAAGTGAAAATCAAGCCTCGGGGATTTTGTTGCTCTCACCCCTTAAAATTTGGGCCAAAAATGTAATTTGTAGCTGTTTCTTCAGTTGCTTCATTGGAGACACTGGGAAGCAGTAAACTGGTCTGCCTTGTCAAGTTACTTCTCCTCTGCAGGTAGTTAAGCAACAGAACTTGGTTGGTTTCAGTACCAGCTGGCATAAACTTCAAGTTCCACTTTGAAAAAGGCAGAAATAAGAAACAGACTGGGTGGTGTTGGGGAACCCCATAAAAATATTGAAAACACAAGATTTGTACCCTTGCCGTGAAAATGTCTTGTCTCAAATCTGAAGTCACACACCCTAGTAATGAAAATGAAAAAAAAATACAATGACAAGAGCCAGTGGTCAAAATCTGATATATCCATGAACCTGCATCACAAACTTTTAATTAAAAACATGACAGGGAATTTGATTTGGAAATTCATTGTTATGTTACTACAAAAAGAAGACCACAGACTTCTGTTGCATGGGCAACAATTTACCAAAGATTTCAATCTAATAATGAGTGTAGGAAAAGATGTGTGCAGGTTTTAGCCCTTTGGTTTACACATCAGTATTTATATCAGAGTTTATTAAAACAATTTTCCAGCTTACTTCTAGTAAGAAGATCCTAGAAACTTCTGTACTTGAATTAATTCAAATGAGTTCTTTCAGAATGCACATTTTGTTTTCATGGAAGGAGAGGGTAGGAAATGCCTGAAATGAATATCTTCAGACTGTCACAGGGGAAAACTCATCTATTCCAAGCTGATCTTCATACTAGCAAATATAAGCTTGATAAAACTGAAAGCTGATTATCAATGCTTGCAATGAACATTCTGTCTGGATACAAGTAGATTATTATTTATTTTCAAGGAATGAGTTTGCTTAGCTTTTCAGGAAAGCCCGTCTTTCAGTGTTGGGGTGATCTGTGCTGCAAGGTGGCCCAGCTGCCTGTTGGCTTTTAGTGGCCTCTTGCTGATATTTCCTTAAATGGCTCTTACTTGTACATACTTCAGGTACCATTTGCTGGCCTGTGGTCTGAAGGGATGCTCCACGTAGGTGTAGCTCCTGTGCCTGTTTCATTTCTCAGTTTGGATCTCCATTCAACTCCTGTCTTGCAGATAAGAAGGCAGATTGTACAATCACAATGGCTGACACTGATCTGCTGGCACTCATGACTGGCAAAATGAACCCTCAGACAGTAAGTACAGCAAAGATGACCTGATCAGGGAACTGCTTGGTTTGTTTTCAGTGTGTTTAAGCTGAAATCATTTGAATGTTTTCATCCAAAACTGCCACGGCTGACCTGAAAAATGACAATTCTTGGTCTGCTATGAACAAATCACCCAAAGTGAGATTCATCAAGAAGGGCAGGGATGTATGTCAGATACCCTGCAGGGATGTGTCCTGTGTTATATCCCAGGAGGAGATATAATAGTGCTTGGTTTGCAGAGAAGAGAGGCAATCCAGTTTTTGCAACATGCTGTAAGAAAGAAGGAATGTGGGCTTCTCTTTGGGGGGCTTTACCCCCATAGCTGACTTTAGTGTAAGGAGTCATCTTGATGCTGAAAAGTAGAAATTGAGGTGAGCGTCCACTGAAAGCCTGTCATTATTTGTTCTTGTTGGGTGGGGGGTTTTTGTTTGTTTGGTTGGTTTCTTTTTTTTTTTTTTTTTTTTTTTTTTCCTTTTTTTTCCAAAAAAATACTTTGTGTACAAGANTTTTTTAATTCCTCTGTATGCCAAAAGCAGTCATAGTGTACAAGTAAACCAGATGTTTAAGTTAATTTTAGGTTGCTGTTCTATGCTTCCAAATTTGAAATGCTCTGGGTAACTGTTTCAAGATTTTGGTCTGGTAATCAAGGGGTAAATTTTGCAAACTGAAATGTGTCTAGGAGAAGTTTTAAGATAAAACACATTATAGAAATGTTGTAATATACATGTAGAAAATTCAGAAACAACTCCAGCTTTTCTCTACAGTTTGCATATTTTGGTGCATGCAGTTTATCTCCTTAAAAGGTCTGGAGGAAAAAATCCAAGTTTTCTGCATGTCTGCTTCACAAAGGAGATTTGTAAAATTGAATTGATCAGGAACAAAGCCAGTTAAAACTGAGGAGGATTTGAGCTAAGAAATTGTGGCACCCACTGTCACTGTGGCTTTATTGTTTGCAGTTGAAATAATGAGCTTGTGTGCTCTGAACAGTCACCACCCAAACATGGGGTGTTCTGCCTGCTCCAGGTACAGACCCATGGTTGTGATAATCTAAGAAACAAGCAAGTTTATTCTCTTTAGGTATCAGAAATATAATAAGAATACAATTCCATCAGTTTACTGTTCTACAGCCAGGCAACACATCTGTTGCTGGATGTGAGGTGTGTGCCAGAACTGTTGGAAATACCAAACTGCTCATCCATAATAACTCATAACTGTCTGGAGGTGTGCATTTGGGATAATGTATTGCATTTCACAGAATCTTTCTTTCTTTTCAGGCATTCTTTCAAGGCAAATTGAAGATTTCTGGGAACATGGGCATGGCAATGAAACTTCAGAATCTACAACTTCAGCCGGGCAAAGCTAAACTTTGAGCTCAGTAAATAGTCAGTACTTGATATTCTTGACAAAAAAGTAGAATGAAACTAGATATTATCAATAATATGGCACAGGCTGGGTTTGATTGGACTTCTCTCACCTAAATTCTGTGGTTAGAGACCTTAATTCTCTTAACAATTTCCATCAGTTTCTCTATGGCCTTGCTTGAGGCACTAACACTTTCAAATGGTACATGGTGGGGCTTTGTGACAGCTTTTGTTCTAATCAATATGGACAATTTTGTAAAAATTAGAGCTGAATTAGGCTGCTTATTGTTGTTGAGGTTAGTTGGGAAGGAAGAGAGGAAAGTTGTGAATAGTTTGGCATATCAATGAAATGGGTTGCATTTTTTAAAGGCTGTAATAGCAGATCATGCAAATGCTTTCAGACTTCCATTCTAACCTGTTTGCTGCTGCTTACATTAAAATGGTCTTGTAAAGGGGATCTCTAACAACATTTTTTTAGAATAGGTTTTAGGAATTTGCTATAAAATACTTTTCTTATTACTACTTTGGAATTAAAAAATAAAATATCCAGAAGTAAGCGGGAACTAGAATGCTGCTTTGAGGTTCATGGGATTTGATAATACTTCACCTTGAAAACAGATTAGATTTGCCAGGAGAGCAGAGAGGGAAGATAACAAATATGTTACCTGTTTTCTCCTGGTAAAATCTGGTGTTGATCATGATGAAATTCTTGTCAGTTATGTAAAAGCTTTAAGTTCTGTTTTGGGAAAATGTATTCTGGTTGGGAATTTAATAGAAAATTAAATATACTTTTCCTGTTCTTCTGTGTGTCTCTTTCTCAGATTTATAAACATGGATTTAATGTTAATGTAGTGAACTGAGTATTTTGTTCAGGTTGTCACAAAGGACACCTGCAGGCATCCACTTTTTCCTCCTCAGGCATTGTCAGTACATGATCCATAAATTCATCTCAGTCCAGCAGACACATCTCACATCCTCACATACTTGGGCTATGACTGAGGAGCTTACACTGAAACTTTTACTTCCCCGGCTTAACAAAAATAATAACAAAAAAGAGCAAATTCAAGCCAATCATTCTGCCTCCTCTTGGGAATGGTGACAGATTGCTGAGCAGTAAGAATGGCTCTACTGCATCAGACCAAAAATCCTTCTGGCCCACTGGATTTTCTCCCTGTTGGTACTTGGAAGGAAGATGAAGATGGCCAATCATCTGTTTACTCAGAGTACTTTCCTAACTGCCACTTATTGTCACTTTTTTTTTCTCAGCTCACAAATTTGAGCCAGTAGTGAATATGTCTGGATTGTCTTTCATGAGTTTGTCCAGTCCCTTTTGGAATCCTTGGCCAGCTCTTTTTAGCATGGATCATGAGTTTCTGTACCTACTCATTATATAGAATTAATCTTATTCCTTTTCTGTCCTATACATTGTAGTTTTATACCTCTTGGTTTTTTGGGGCTTTTTGGGGGGCCTTTGTGTTTTACTGGAAGAACAGTGAACAGCTTCAGAGCACTCCTGATGTTTATATTCTTGCCCTGTCACCCTCAGGCTTCACAGCTTACAGAGAGATCATTCTACTAAACTGTGTCACACGGAGAGACCCTTGTAACCTTCTGTCCATCCAACTGCAGCATTCCAATTGTCCTGATAAAAAGTTTTCAATATACAAGAGCATTTTCTGCCTATATTTTTCTTTCCCCAGTTGTTTATCTGACCACTCCTTGTTTTGAGGTGATGATTTCTTAGATCTCCTAAAACTGGGGGCTCATTCCTTTCATACTAACTCAGTGCTTATTTCTGCACTGTGAACTTCAATATTTTGAATTACTTTTCTATTTGCATCAGTTCATTTGTACTGAATTTCAGCTGTCTTTTACTGCCCAGGGACTCAGTGTTCAGGCCTGGTTTTTAATATCTGGATGAATCAACATTTGTGAACCCACTGTTCATCATCTTTTCCAGGGCATTAGTTTTCTGTTAATTAGGACAAATATGGCATTGCTCCACTGTAAACTTTTAAAAGTACAATCTGGTCATAGGAACAGTTTCCTCCTGTGCATTGTTTATTGACTTTTCTAAAGGATTGGAATAGATAGGAGTCATATCTCTCAAATGAAAGCAGTGTTTAACCCTCTGGAAAATAACACTTTGCTGTTGTATTCACTGCTTTTTCCTAAGTTCTTGCCTTTTGGCTTGTGGGTTAAAACATAGGGGACTTAAAGGATTGCAACAGTAATTCTTTACAGAAAACAATTTGTTCCTCCTCTTGAATTACTGATACTACCAGAAGAACTCTGAGGAGATGTCTGTTATGCAAGCTAAGAACATGCCCTTTTTCAAGAATTTAGAGCACAGACACAACATACTTTTGGCCACTGTTGGCCATATTAATTTTGAAATGTAAGCAAGATAACATAGGTAATAGTAGTCCATCCCAATAACAGTTCAAGCAAAATGTGCTCAGCTGCAGAATGAGATTAAGTTCTTTTAGGAGGAAAAGTTGCACAGAAATATGAAGAGGGGAAAAAAAAAGTGAAAAAATAACTTTGGAGTTTCTTTGCTACCAAGAGGAATAATGTCCAAGGCTAAGGCCCTGATTTCTCCCTCAGAGAAATCTGGGTTTGCACAGGCCTGGGGCTTGCAGGCTTGAGCATCTGCAGCTATGGTGTCGTTAAAGCAGACAAATCCCAGATTAAACCTTCCATTCCCATCAGCAGTAGGTAGAGGGAGTAGTGCAAAGGTTAGCACAGCCTGCAGCTGAGAGGACTGCTCTGGCTGGTATTTCTCCTGCAGGATTTACGGAGATGGAGTAAAGGACAAAGCCATGTTTTTACCCCATTTGCCTGCCAATGTCTTATTTTTACACCTGTCCAGGATCTCTTCTTCACTTTCAGCACCTTCTTTGTGTTACAACTTGCTGAGTATTTTTTTAATATAATACTTCCTCTGATTTTTCTGGGAGTGAGGGGGAAATGTCTTTTCTAGAAATCCCAAATCCTCCATGAACATTCTGCAGTCTTAGAATATGACAACTTTGAATAAATAAATGTTCCAGTGGATAGAAATAATTTACTTTCATGAGGAAAAGCTCTGTGGCACAAAGCGGTTTTGACATTATGAAGTTCTGTTACTCATTTTTTGCATAATTCAAAGCATTACCTAAGTCTGTACCACTTTAGAAATCTTGCTACAAAGGTTTTTTCTCACTCCCTAATACTCTGTTGACCAAGCAGCATTAAGTTCCTCTTCTCCAGCTAAAATCCCCTATAGCTTTAGATCAGCCTTTTTTATGAAGTTTATGTTACTGCAATTGTGTTATGTTAGCTGGATTCCTTGGGGGCAGAATTAGAAAGGAAGCTGGAGGTACCAAACGGTGGCCAGTTACTGAACATAGCAGTGCTTTAATTTTGGTTTCAAAGGCCTTGTGTAAAGGAAAAAAATACATTGTAATCTTCCAGGCAGAGGGTTTGGTGTTCTCAGACTCCCATCTCACGTGAGGGGCAATCTCAGCTTTAGACATTAAAATGCCTGGGAGGGTTGTTCTTCCTTCATGGACTCTGGTGAGCTCCCCTTGCCAGCTCTTGGTTTGGGTTTTTTCCCCAGCTGTAATAAGTGTGACAGCCAGAGGTGTTGTCAGGTTGGCAGGTATATCTTACCTTTATTTTCATTTGCAAAATACATGTAATTCTTGCATATTGGAATTTTCACTATAATGAAAAAAGCAAGAGAAGCATGACATGATTTGTCAGAGTTGGAGCCACTGAGCAGAGTTGATACCTGACTCAGCAGATCTGGCTTGCAAGAATTTGAGAGAATGCTTTGGTTTTGGAGCACAGATTTTATTTTTAAACTTCTACTTGAGTTTTGTGCTTTCAGCCCTGTTGCTTTGCCTAACAAGAAATAGGTTCAGTGCAGAACAATACACTTACTTTTGAAAATGTGTGTGTGTGTGACACAGTCTGGCAGGTGGCATTGTGGAGGCCTTGCACATCCTGGCACAGTGTGGGATCCCTCTGGAAAGCAGCAGAGTGAGGAGGCTGTGAACAGCTGAGCACAGTTTGTAGCAGCTGGGTTAGAGAGCTGGATTTTTGGGCAGTAGATCATTTCAGGATGCAGGAGGGTGGGATAAAGGGCCTTGCCTACATCTTCCCTCTTAGGATAGAAAAAACTGCAGATAGTCACAAGGCTGGTTTTGTCCATTTCCCATATGTCCAATTCATCTGAGGTCAGATTCAACTCTTACCTCCTTGGAACAGGAAATCCATGGCTTCCTGCTCTGCAGAGCACCGAGAGCACTGCATGTCAGCTCTCGTTAAGCAGAAAAGGGTAAGAATGCAATTAGCCTGCTGGATAAAAGGCAGGGAAAAGGCTCTTAACTATGAAAAATCAACACTTGAGGAAGCAAACCACATGTGGAGAACAAATGCTGGAAAAATCCCCAACTGTTTGGAACAAATGCCTTTATTACTTAAATAAACAGCAGCGTAATTTGTTGGAGTGACAGTGTGAGCTGTTCTGTGCCCTGTATCTCTAAGCAGAATTTGTTGCTAATGTGAAAGCAGATGGCTTTGTATGGCCCTGGGTGGGTTTTCTGGGAAATGTTAGTTATATGCTGTGATACAGGAACAGAAACATCCTAATAATGCTGCAGTGGGCTAAAAGGAACATGGATAGCATAAAACAAGTACAAAATATGCTGTGTCTGTATCCCATATTTCAGGTAGATTAAAAGCAGTCATGGATTTTTAAAATTTTTTTTTAAACAGTACATGTCCTCTGGGAGAACAGACATCTCAGAGTTCATTTGGATCAAGACACAGATGCCAAGAGGCTCATGGTTAGGCACTGTTGTGAATTCTTAGGTTTGAAAAATACTTCCCTTCCTGCTTTGGAGACAAAAGCCCCTTTTATTCCTTGTGTTTTGATTATTCATTTTTTGAAGCAAAATGACTGCAAGTTACTTAAAAGAATTTTAATGATTTTTTTTCTCTCCTTTCATATAAAGGCACAATACCAGCACATAGCAGTGAGCACTTCAGGAATATCAGTATTTCTGTAGAGTCTTAATCAAATAAATCAAGGTGAGAGTAAAGAACATTTTGTTATCTTTAAAGGTACAACTAAAACCTCCAGAATGCCTCGTGGCTCACTCCAGGCAGATCACAAGTGAGCTGATGCCTGGAGAACCACTGTTCTTGGAGCTCGTGCTTCAGTAGATCTGCTTATACCTTTTATTCTGTGCCATGCTGCTGTCTGATTGGTGTGTCTGTTATTTGAGTTTATTATATCACAACTAAATTTAGTCTGTTTAGGACAGTGACAGTACCATGTACCATGGCAGGGCATAGCCTTTGGCTTAGAGGTGTGTCAGAACAGTTTTAGACAGATTTGACTCCAGGTCTGGTTTTCCTGAGAATTTGTGTGGATGATGGAAATGCAGCACTGGGCCTGGAGAAGGGAGATTGTGAGTCTGGGGTATGTTGATTTAGGAGAGTAAGATGGGGAAGAAGTGAAATCTTGGAGAAGAAAAAAGCCTGTACGAGTAATTTGTGGCACAATGTGAGGGTGTGCTACCTTTGCACGTGGGATATCTGGTGTCTGACTCTTGTGTGCCTCTGTTTCCCCACTAAAGGAGGCACAATGCCCCTTTTTTTATAGTGCCCTGTACTTCCTCTAGATGCTACCTGACAACATGTTACTATACTTCTACAGCAAAAACACAGATAAAAATGCACTTTTAGGGAAGGGTGAATGCTGGTCACTTCCTCTCCCTTGTGGGCTGCTCTGGCATCCATAGTGAGTGAGGTAATCCCCCTACTCCTCCTCCCTGAAAAAATGTGTACATTTTGTTGTATGGACTCAGGGTATTGTAATACAGAAAGGGTAGCAGGCAAATGTGTCCTGGATCTCTGAGTCACCAGGAGAAAGCAGCCAGCTTTGTTTTGTTTTTATTTTGATCTCAGTAAAAACACACTTCCCACTCTAAGTTTTCAAACTTCCACGTGGCACACAGGGGGATCAGTTCCAGTTGATATAAGCCTGGATGAAGAGAGGGAGGAAATAACTTAATTGCTTTAGACTTCAGTTCAGCTGGAGTGGAGAGGAAAGAATCAGTGTCCCTTCTTTGGAATTCAGCAAGAAAGTCGTGTTGTTGGTGAGGACAGATCTTCTGCAGGTTTTGTGGAGGTACTGTGTGGAGCACTGTGGGGCACTCACAAAACAGGTGGCTTTTTATTTAATGTAGTAACTGCTGTCAGGGACAAAAAGCTGTGTTGTTTTCTCAGGAGTATTGCTGCACTTGGAGCATACTGTTATCCACCGTATGTTCCTGTGCTTTCACCAAGAACGGGGAAATAAGAAATGTGAGGCTTCTGGGCTGAATGTCTGTGTCTGTGTGTATGTCGTGGGAAGTTCTGATGTTAGTGCTGTTATGCAGGGCATAGAAGATAAAGAAGTGGATGGGGTGTCACAGCAAATTTGGGGACTTTGCCTGTAAGACATTTGTAGTTTCAGCCTATTGATCCCTGGTCCCCGAAGATCAGTTGAAGTGTTGAAAAGGAGGGGGAGTTAAAAAGGAAGGAGATAAAATGCAGGAAAAACTGCTGATCTATCTGTTATTAACTAATTTGAACCAGACCCCCAGAAAATGGGAGGACATTCCCACCTGGAATTCAGATTTGGGTTGAATGCAGCTAAACTCAAAGATGTGGTAACAGTGCAGCTCCAGTGTCCTGCAGTGAAATGCAGAAGCACACACACTGTCTCTGCTTCTCTTCTGCCAATTCCTGCATGCTGGCTTTTGGCTTCACTCACGGATCTTGCAAACTGTGCTGACAAAAGTAATGGGAGATTGTTTATTTCCCAAGTCTTTATATTCAGGCCATAGCTGCTTCCTCTTTCCTACTCACATTTTCCTATATGGTGACTTTGGAAAATTCCTCTCCGGTTTCGTTGGGAAGTGCAGGAAGCTCTCACTGGTAGAGGGTTGCCTGTTACTCTCTCCAGTTCTGCTGCTCACATCTGGAAAGGATCTGGCTTGGAAAGGGGAGACTCACTCTGAGCTCAGTGCATGTTACTGACATGGCATGAGCTGAGAGAGCCTGTGGGGGCAAGAGAAATGTTCTTCTCCATTCATCTCATTTCTGACAGCAAAGGTGAGTTTTTCTATTTTTTTTAAAGCTGGCTTGTCAGACAACCTGCAGCAGCAGCCTGCCTTTCAGCTGCAGCTCTTAGCAAGGATACCCAGTGTAACAAATTCAGTTAACCTGTTGATTTTGAAGGAGAATCCTCTCCTTCAGTGGATGTTTTTCCATCTCTGTGTGTGTGTCCTGTAAGAATGTGTGTGGGGAATAATAGGTAACAGAGATGAGATATTTTGAAAGTGATTCTGTTGTTTATTGGGGGCATTGTAATCACTGAGAAGCATTCAGTAACTCCTGAAACTTCAGTTTACCTCTTGAGACTGTGCCTTTTGCAGCACTCTCGTGGTGTGAGGCACCCAAGTGCAGGTATCAGTTGTGTCTGGACTCAGAAAGATGCAGCCACAGAAACCCCTGAGCTGGTTTCAGTGTCACTTCAGTCTTTGGGTGGCAGGACCTGCTCCAAAGTCCACCTGCAGCAAGGGAAGAGGACTGACTCTGTCTACTGGGATTTGAGCTACTCCTTTAGAAGCTTTCTTAACTAGGCTTTGAATCAGGCCCATGGGAATGAGTTGAAGTGGAGTGAGTTACTTCAGCCTTTCTTTGAACTAAAAGAAAATCACCATCATGCCTTGTTTTACTGCCTGCACTCCAGATGTGCACTGATGTTCCTCTATCCAAAGTGTCAGTGTAGAGCAGCATTCCCTCCAAAGGCATTGTAGCAGACACTTGCACATCGATAAGGGGGTGAGATTGCCTCAAAATCCCAGTGCGCAATAGATAGAATATTCCATGTTGATTTTCTAACATATTTTCAGCAACAGATGTGGAAAAGCCCCCATGTTGCAGATCTAGAGAGCCCAAGACCAACCACGATGTAACTGTGCTATGGGAACAGTTGAGCTGATTGAGACCTGTATATGCAAGGTTTTCTGTCTGTAGTTTCTTTGGAAAGTTTCTGTAAGGGTGAACTGTTACAGAGGAAAAATACTTTCTTAGAGATCTGAAATACTTTCTGAGATTATTTTCTTTAAGATTTCTGAAATATTTTCTGAGATTAGGTCACCAAATACTAAGGATTTTATTAATCCGCTCTTGGCATACTCATATGGCCAATTTTGTTCTCAGTGTTAATATCTGCCATACAGGGAAAGTTCTATAAAAGAGATGAATTTCATTATATTCAGCTATTACAGATATGGAAGCTGTCAAATAGTGAAACAGGGGAAATAGGGATCAAGCACACAATGACAAATGCTTAAAATCATCCACCCAGTATATTTGTAGCAAAGACAGGACTAAAGCAAAACCAGCACCCATGTTTTGGGATGCTCTGCCCTGTAGCCCCATTTGCTCCCATTTCTTCAAGTGCAAGTCAGAGTTTAAAAAACTATTTAGGACTTTAATGGCTGTGGCTGAGAGCAGGATGTCTGCAATGCTTCCCGAGCACCCAAGCTCTCTGTGAGAGCTCCTGGTGCAAAGCTGCAAAGACTTGTGAATGGATGTAAATGGAGACACACAGTTCTGACAGCTGCCAGTCTGGCTCTGTGGGGTTCTTGTTCCTGATGCAAAGAAGGAATCTGGGTTAGCAGAGGTGAAGAGGGTATTTATTTGATAAGGTCATGAATCCATGGTGCCTTTTCACCTTAAAAGATCAGCCTAAGTCTCTCTCATTGCTGTCAAATCCTTCTGTGAAGAATAGCCGAGAGGATAAATGACAAGCCATAACCAGCCCTGACTGCAAACCTTTATGTATGAAATCTGAGAAGGGCAGCAAGTGGGACCGAGGGGGCTGGGTTAGGGCCAGCTGGCTGCTCCAGTAGATACTCAACTTCTGTTTGGATTATTTTAACCTGCTGCCAGAAAGATAAAAGCTGAACATTAGCCAAGTGTCTTAGGTTCAGATCAGCACTGTCCAAAATCCATAGGAAGCCCGTTCTGTTTTCAGTAGCTGCAAGGTTTTGTTATTGTTCGATGCACGCGTAGCAGCCCCTCTGAGAGTCACTCCTGAGCAGCTTCTATGCTTAAATAAAGAGGAGAGTTTCTTCCTATGCAAAACTGTGAGGAACGGTACGACAGACAACCACATTGAACTAAAATTGCACACCCCCTTCCCTACATCTGTGGGATCATCTGGCGTTTCTCAATATGAAAAAAGCAATAAATAACTCGGGGAGTCGCGGCCGGTGCGGGGGATGCTGCCGGGCCGCCGGCTGTACCCGGGACCCACTGGCTGGGCAGCGCAGTCCCCGCAGTGCCTTGAGGGGACGGGAAAGCCTGCCCCCGCGACTGCGGCTGCACCCAGGAGGGCGTCGTGGACTGCGGCGGCATCGACCTCAAGGAGTTCCCGCTGCTGCTGCCCGAGCTGACCAACCACCTCTCCCTGCAGGTAAGGGCGCGGTCCATCGCCCCCCCGTGCCCTCATTCCGCCCCTGAACCCCGGCTCCTTCCCTCAGCCCCCCTCGACTCCCGGGGGGAGCAGCAGGTGCAGCAGGCCGGGCTCCTGAGCTCGACGAATGCTCCTGGTCATCGGCATCCTCTCCCCTCACATCCAGGGAGGGGAAAAAGAACTCCGCATTCTCTCACAGCTCCATGAGGAGAAGTTTTGTCCAAACCAACAATTCCTTGTTTCTCCTTTGGCCGACCCAAATTTCTGGTGGAGCCCTTCCATTTTGAGGTGTCTTTGAAGAAGATGAGCAAAATGACAGAGAATTCTTTGGGCAGCACGGTGTGTTAGTCCAGACACAGTGAGCCAGCCCATGTCCCCCACTGTCCCACCTCTCCCTGCAGCGCATGGACTCGGCAAGGAGCAGGTGTGACATGGCCAGTGCCACCATCACCCCGAGTGGCGTTGCCTGCTGCTGGGCTGCCTGTGGCCAGAACACTGATGCCATGCCTACAGCAAATAGTCCTGCTCCAGACACCTCATGTCTTGTCATGAAAAGGACATATAAGATGTGAGATTCCTGCTTCAGGGAGAAGAATCAGGATCTCCTAGACTGTCAGCAGGTTTCTATGCTCTACCCTGTGACCAGTATTTGGGCAGGTGTCCCTTCCCTGCCAGTGCTCTGACACCTGTGGCTGTGCCTCCTTGGAGCAGTAGCAGTGGTTGAGGTTTTCAGTGCCTGGCCCTTCACCAACTGCTTGTGGTTTATTGCTCCCATCTGTCAATTCTGTCCAATGGATCAAATGCAGATTTTGTTTAGAGCTTTTCAGTTAGAAAAACTGTAATGTAAGCTGGCACCTTCCTCAGCAGATCTGTCCCAGGCATGTGCTAGCCATGGCTCCTGCCTCTGCTACCAAAAGAAATGAAGCTTTTTGGAGCTGCAGCTGTCACTTTCTGTGCACTGGTCTGGCTTCCAGGACAGTGGTTCCTTGACTGGTCCCCTGGATGCTAAAACTAGAACCACTCATCAATGGTCAGAATGTTAGTCGGCATGTTAGTGACAATCTGATGGCAGTCACTCCTGACAGCATAGCCAGTGCAAGTGAGCCTGGTTTGATGCTCCCTGCCTGTGACCAGTGGCTTTTAAAACAGCCCATGAATAACAGAAGCCATAAGCTTGGAGATCCACCTTGCCAGCTTTGTAACAAATGCTTTGCTGCAGCTCCAAGGTTTGGCTGTGGCAGATGGACTGTGGGCCTTGCCAGGCATAGCCACACTCTTTGTGTGCTACTGGTGCATAAGCTGGATATTCCTGGAGATGAGCAGGAGTCAGGCTTTCAAGTGCTCCAGGGTTTGGATGTTTTGGGTTTGAGATCTGAGTTTGGCTCCTTATGAGAGAAGTCTTGACAAGGATTTGACATGGTGGGTTCACTTCCAGATTTTATTGAAGTTCACAGTCTGGGTTTACTGGGATCCTTCTTGGATTACTTTGTTGATGATTAATACTCTCCATTTTCTTAGAATAACCAAATAGAAGAAATCTTTCCAGAAGAGCTTGCTCGTCTTTATAGACTGGAAACTCTCAATTTGCAAAACAACAGGCTGACTTCAAAAGGTGAGCCATGGGGTGGACAGAGCCTGTGCCTCCAGAACACCAGCTTATGCAGTGACAGCTGATAAGGAAAGCCAGGCTGATGGATTGCCTTGGTTGGAGTGGTTTGCTGTGAGCCTCACTCCTCTGGCCATCCCACAGAGCATGGAGACACTTTATCATCCGAAACACAATACTCAGTGTGGAAGAATGCAGCCCTGCTGAACCAGTGGAGGAGACCTGGCAGCAGCTCGTGTGCTGTGGTGTGAGATCTCCTCATCCAGGAAACTCCCTCTGGTCCCACAGGCACTTCCATGCAGAGCACTTGAGAACCAGAAATGTCCACATGCTGAATGATTTCCTCCTGAATGACCTTGTTCAGTTCAGTCTAGTCAGTCAGGGCAGTTGGGTCCAGTTTTGTCCTTGTCGAATTTGGGATGAATTTGTATACATATTTCAAATAAGGACATTTCTACCCTTCTCAAACCATTTTGATTTTTGTAGGCAGGCTTTGCTTGTTCAGTCTCATGCTTATTAGAGAAACTTATCAAGGGGTTAGTGAGGAAAGCAAAAGAAACAGACTAATTGGAGTAAATTAAATAAGAGGATACTCTCTTAGTAAGGGAGGAGGATATGGGATACAAAAGATGTAATTATTATTAATTTATGTGTCACCCCGTTGATCTGAATGCTCTTTTTATCTTTACTAAAATGATAGAGAACAAAATTTATTGAGAATGTGGGCATATTACACATGGGCCCCAAGGCACAGCAATCTTACACAGCACAGGGAAAGCTGTGTTTAATATATCCAGCCTTTGACATTATTACCTTTGGGCCTTTGTGTTTTCTTTCACAAGCTTCAGTGCAGCCCTGAGTTTCCAACATGTTTGGACATGGAAAATAGCTTTGCCTTCGGTGCGTGATTATCTAAGTGCCAGGTGAAAGTGTTACTTGCAGGCTTTCCATTGTGACAGCAATTGTTCTTGTGTGATCAGCTGGATGTGGAGTGACTCAGCAGAAAATTAATAATTATTGGGGGAGGATAAGCCCTGAGTTGTACCAGCTCTCTGAGCTTGTTACTCTTTGGATACCTGTATTGTGGAGGAGCAGAGCAAGAGAAGGGTTGTGACATGCAGGAACCAAGGTTATTTTGGCAATGTAGTCATACATAGGTTGATCTGATCACTTAGAAACCTCAGATTATATCCTTGCAAGACAAAAGACTTGCAGAATCTTATGCAAATTACAGGAGGAGGTTTTCAGATAGTGTGGTTGCTGCAAGCACTGATAATCAGCCATAGACCTGATCCACACAGCTCTGTGCCTGACACCTGCCAGTGGGCTTGGCCAGTTGTGTGATCAGGATTTTAAATAGTCCTCCATTGCTCTTAACAAGTGTGTATTGTTTGATTTGGTTTGTGAGTTTGTTTTTTCTTTTTCCAATTGGAAAAAAAAAAAGTATCAATAGGTCTGAATCAGATTGTTTCAGTGGCTATAAAAAGAGTTTCAGTCTTACATGGAAGATACTGAGAGGGAAAGCTGACCTCTGGTATTTTCACTCAGAAAGGCAGTAAGGTGCTGATGTCACTGATTAGTTATTCCTGTTTTCAAGGGTTGCCAGAGGAAGCTTTTGAGCATCTGGAGAACCTGAATTACCTGTACCTGGCAAACAATAAGGTAAGAGGCTCTGAAGCATTTCAGAGCTCTTTTCTAATTGGGTTCTGAAAATCAAATGAGCAAGTTGTCAATTCTTTTAAAATGTATATGCTACATAAGTAAAACTGTGCTAAAGTGATATTCTAATGCAGGTTCATCTAAGGTCAAAACAGTATGTGAAGTTTAGAGGCTACACATGCAGGTATATTTTGAACACTTGTTTATTTGTGCACCTGGTGAAAAGTTTCCCTTGTGTAGGGAGGTGCAGAAAGCCCCTGCATGCATAAATCACCACCATCTTCAGCAGGCTTTGGATCAGCTGCATGCAGATTTGGGTCCTGCCTCTATATGGGGTACATATGTGAAATGCTGCCTTATCAGATGAAGTGGTTGAAAAGTTTGTGAGCATCCTAGTGCATGTGTTTGAACCATCAAGATCTGTAAAAAGCTATCCAGTTTTCCCTGACTCCCATTCTTATTAGGTTGGATATGGGGAAGATACCCCCACAGAGTCAAACTGTGCCAGTCATTAATTTGTTCTTTTAGCTGCAGTGGTAGGAGCTAAATTTCTTCTTTTGATGGAGAAGATCCCAGGTGCTTTCTATTATGACCCAGGTTGGATGTATTGACAGAAGCACATCTTTCCTGCCAAAGCTAGGAAATGAAATAGCTTCTCATACACCTTTGCATCTGGGTGGTTCCTGTTATGGCTTCCTTTATCCCCAGTGATTGTCCACAAATATTTGCTACAGAAGAAATTGAGATCCACATAAAATATAAGTTAAAACGTCAGGCAGAGATTTTTCATCTACAAAAATCCTGCCCTTCCATCCCACCCTCTCTCTCTCTCTGCATGTCTGTATATATATTTTATTATCCTCTTAAAATCTGGGATCATTTGATGTTCTGATTAAATACATGTGGCCACATTCAGGTTTCAGTCAGGCCAAGACACATCCAGAATCACTCCATACGTTTCAGTATGGAGTGATTGAGAATAGAACCCATTCCTTAGTACAGTAACATTGTGTTCTTTTCTCTCTTTCAAGCACCATTTCCATGTAACAATCTTGGCAGTTAATAACTCCATAAAAAGGAACAAGCCAGACTGTGACTAATATTCCAGAACCTAGCACTCTGATTTTCCCTGTGTAACAAAACAAAGTGTTTGGTTTTTCTGGCTTTGCTGCAGAGAGAAAAGAATCCCAAAAGAAATTGCAAACATCAGCGAATGTCACAAGTAGTTACAGTGAGAAGCTGTGGACCCGCAAAAATAACACATTTCTTTATAAATCACAAGCCAGGACAAACCAGATTGGCTTCAAACTGCATCTCCTCTGCAGCAGGAAACACTGTGGATCAAATTACTGTGGTGTCTGGAGGAGAGCAGGGATTTGCTGGTAGTTTGCTTCTTGTTTTATGGATTATCTTAATGCAGCTTTATCTTCCATTGTGATCCCATCAGACGTAGCTAAATCATCTTTCATTAAACTGGCACAGTTGGTCAGAGAAAAGAAATGTAAGAGACAAAAAGCCTTCTGTGGCCTGTGAGTAACGAGTACTTCAAGCAAAGAGTGGATGCTGTAGTTTCTTTTTTTCATCCCACTCTCATGTTTTGTATCTCTCAAATAGAGTGCACAGTAATCCTTGTTAATGAGAGAAATTGTTCCACCAAACGATAGACCAGATCCAGAACTCTCATTATTGACTGTAAGCAGGTGATTTTGTGACAGGTTTACATTTCCCCATATCCTCAAAGTGATATGGGATTCACCTCAATCCAGCACTTCTGTTTTTATCAAAGCTTCATCCAAGCAAGAAAAATCCCAGCAATTCAAAGCTGGTAGTGACTTCTGTATTAACCTTCTGAATTCATCAGTTAACAGTGGAGAAACACTCTGCCATATGGAAAGGAAGGTGCAGCAGGAAAATTGAAAGAAAATTGCAGTAGGAGAAATTGCAGATTGCTTCTTGTTAGGCAATAAATTAGAGAAATCTATTCAAGTCAACTTTATTTTTGCTAACACTTAAAACAATCCAGCATGAATCCTTCAGAAAGGTAATCAGTGAAAATCAGTCTCATGACCAAGTGCTGAAATGCCAAAGCAAAGTCCTGAGCAAGTGAAAACTCTTTTTGGATGAAACTTCTCTTTCTCTTTCCTCTTTCTTGTGGTTCTGATGTCTCTCATTTCACATATCTGAGCCATGCCCTTTGTTTTGTACAAAAGTTATGACCTGATTGACTGGAGAAAAGCTTTAATGTACCGCTGTGTATGAAAATGATTAAGTCCTGTTTCCTGTGTCTGAATTGTCAGTGTTACATCATGGCAGAGACTTATTTCTTTCTGAGGCACTGTCAGACCTTCTTAGTCAGAGATGAGTGCTTTTATGCAGCTCCCTGAAATCTTATCTCCCAGATCCAGAGGTGAGAGATTACCACCAAAGCCAAGAGCAACTGCAGGAATATGCAGAAGGCTCATTCCAGTGCTCACAAACCATCTGGAAACACTGATAGGAGTGTGATTTGTGGGAAAGATCTTTTTTTGTGTTTGTGACCTTTTATGTTTAAGACAGGCTAAGGATGGATGTTTTGGGACAGCTGAAAATGAAAACCAGTAAATAATGAATTCAATTTTTTAAAAAAAGACTGTTTTATGAGTCCAGTAAATTGGAAGTTCAGGGATGGAGTTCATCAATGCACTCTCAACAAACCAATAGAGAGGGGTGTAGGCACCCTTTACATAAATACATAGTTTAAGGCTGGGTTAGGCAGTTCTCCAATAAAGTGTCTCTTCTTTCACACAGTGTTCATATCTTAAATATTTTTGGTTTTACGCTATTATTCATAACCCACTGCAGTTTTATGGTAATAAAAGTTTGAAAAATATGGTTTCTCATTATGTGAGCCTTGCTGTGCTTTGTAGGCTGAAAGGACCGGGTTCTGTTTCACACAACAGAGCTGTGAGGAAGATTACAGATTCCATGAACTTCAGGCTAGAAGGCAGATCCCTTCCATTGCCCCAGTTTCCCATCCTGATCTCCAAGAATTCAGTGTCTCCCTTTGAGTGCCCATAAAACAGAGGGGTCTGTTAGTACTGCAGTGAACACCTGTAAGCAGGGTGGCTGCACCTGCCAACTGCAGTTCAGTGTCTTCTCCACTCAGGGATCATCTGTTACAGCATTGTGACAAAAATGTTTCCCCAGGGCTTTATCTTGATGCATAAAGCTTCTGGGTTTATGCTTCCCAGAAAACTGTCCTCCATCCAGCCTGGATTGTAACCTTGGTTTGTAGGTGAATGACTTTGTTATTAACAGCCACTCAGTGAACCTGGCTATTGTATAACCTGGATGCTCTCTAGAACTGAGCTTTTTCTGATCATTGCTTTTCTCTCCACCAGTTTGTTCAGATGCAGGCGTTTCTAGGGTTAGCTTTTAAAATCACTGATAAAAATAGCAACCTGAGCAACACATTCAATCCTACACCTGTTGTCAGCTATAAAGTTTTGAGGACAGAGCCTTTCTGTACTTCCTGATGCATCACTTGTTTATTGAACAAAGTATTGCTGCACCCTTTCCTTTGAAGCTCCATTCAATATTCCATCATTTGGCTCAGAAGTGTCCTTGTTCTTTGGGAGCCTGAATCCCCCCCCAGAGATGATCATAAATGGATGCAGTGGAGCAGACGTGTGAAGTGACACCTCCCCTCCACAATGCACTTTTGTAAGGGAATGAGCAATAGGTCACTGTGAGGGGGGTTTGAGTTTTTTTGGCACAGCAGACTGAGGAATTAGGAACAATAATAAGCAAAGTGTTTGCTCTCTGAATAACAATTTCTTGATTTCTTTCACCAAAAAGAGACAGGACCCTTCCAACCAAAACAAACATTTTCATATCTTAGAGCAAAAGTCTGTCTCCTTCCCGGAGAGATTAGTGAGTGAGGACAATTTGTTTTTGCTCATGCAATCTACATTCAGTTTGATTTATCTTTGCCTGCTTAGGGAAGATAAATTTTAAAGTGTTTTGTTGCTGCTTGGTTAAATACTTGGTTAAAACATTTGCTACATTTCATTGGAACTCCCCTGTATATTTCTTTTACAGCTAACAGTGGCTCCAAAATTCCTACCAAATACCTTGATCAGTGCAGATTTTGCAGCCAATTATCTCACTAAGATATATGGGCTCACATTTGGACAGAAACCAAACTTGAGGTAAGGGACTGGGAAGTAAAACAATACTGGTGTTCTGCCACTGCTTGGATGCAGTTGGGGGGTGATAAGAAAATATCTGGCTAAACTATATTATTGCCTACTTGTGTTTTTGGAAAGAAGCTGTTTGTTATTCTCAGCATGAAAGATCAAACAAACACATTCCAAGGGCTTTTGCTAGCTGCCAGACACTTCTGCAAATATCAAATGAAGTTGTCCCCATTTTATTTGTGGATTTGAGTTGAAAAGTTTCTCAAAATGGAGATTAGCTGTTTAGAAATCTCTAGTTTTATTATAGTCCATTCATTTCAAAAGTAAAATCAGGTGGACAGTGCAGTACTCAGTGCAGTGTAACTCAGTTCTATTCAAGGGAAGTGCTTCAGCACCTTCAGAAGGGGTTCATACTCCAGATGTGCTGCCAAAGGTCTCTGCTAGGTTCAGGCTGTGATTTTCTCATCTGGGTTGACAGCAGCACATCCATGTCAAGCTCAGAGGCACACAGACCACCTCCTGTGAGGTGTGGGCTTTTCTGAAGGGGTTTTGAGTAATCTGCAGCATCCTCCCTGCACCATCCAGATCCTGCAAAGACATCCCAAACTGTTGGGAGCAATTCATGCAGCCAGGTTTGGAAGCGCTTCATTACAGCTGACCCAGCTGAGCCCCTACAGCCCAGTCTTGTGATGAGCTGAAGAGCTCTCCATTCCCACTGAATCCATTGAGGGCTGGAGCTGCTCTGCATTTCCTGGGCCTTTAGTCTCTTAGGCTCTTGGAAGCTGAAAGGGCTGGGTCACTCACAGATTTCTGGCAATATCTCATGATGAAACTAACTAGATTTATACATGTTTTCTTCCTTAATCTGAGGTGGAGGTGCTGCTGTGTTTTGATTCCATATTAAAATTATTGACTAATCTGATTTTCACACTCTTCTATACGAACATGAATTTTAATCAGAATGAGAGCTAATTGATTTCCAAGGTTACTCATATAAAATCCCAACACAGTTGTTTCAGTTGTTTTTTTTGCCCCCAGCAGAGTTCATGATCTCAGACTGATTATTTGGAGAGTAAGTTTTTCAGAAAGGCAAATATTTGTGAGTTAAAAGTACAGCTGACCATGCAGGGTAAACAATACTTGCAGTGTAGCTCTGAACTCCCTGGAGTGTATGATCACACAATTGTATTTCCATCCTGAGCCTTTCCTTCCTTCCAGAAGGATGTTGCCAAGTTCTCTGCTAGTGGTAGAGAATCCAAGAACAAGTTAAAAAAGCTCACTTTGACACTTTTGCAGTTTTAACCTCTCTCTACAAATTTAGCTGCCTGCTGCATCTGGGGGTAAACAGAGGAAAGGAAGAGTTAATCAAAGTCACTAAAAGCCTATAATTTCTTTTGTTAAGAAGAAGTAAAATCAATTAATTTAGGAGTTAAGCCAGTGAAAAGGAGGAATAAATTCACAGAGGTACATTGTTTTGTATATAATTTAAACCTGTGTAAAGATGAATCAGTTTGTGAAAATCTGTTTGGAGAAACTATTTGGTGAGTATTAAAGGTTGAAAGTAAGAAGGGCAAAGAAAGAAACTCTGTCTCTCGATCCCAATGGCTCATTAAAAACCAAAGCATAGAAAAGAGAAAAGTCTGCCAGAATGAGTAAGTCTGTTGTCTTTCTGTCAGTATCCTGTTCTGAGTTCTAGGAGTAGGAGAGAAACTGTTCCCTGGGGTGTTTCCAGCCTTCATGGGAGCAGAAAGAATGGAGGGTTAAGAGATGGTCCTTTCTTACAAGGACCTTCTCCAGGCTGATTTTGTAAGCCCAAGCAGCCCAGACTCAATTCCAAATAGAAGTTAAAACTGGGGCCATATCTGTTAAAAAGAGATTAATTCTAACCTCTGAGTGAGGTCCCCACACTGACATTCTGTGTTTCTGAGTACTGCGCCGTCCCAGGCTTGCACTCAGTTTCTTGTAAAGAAGTTCAGGCCACTTGTGAAATTTCTATTCATGTGCAGATTTGGGTTTTGAATAGACCTAACTTTCAGAGAGTATTGGGGCTGACCATTTGGTTTTGCACCTGTATCCCTTGCTAAATTAAAAGGCAGAATTTAAAAACAAATTTAATTATCTCAAAGAAAGAAGAAAAGATTGTAATTAAGTTTTAAACTAAGCTTTCTCTCAGAAAAAGGTAACTCCAAATCTCCCTATCTGTTGAACTTCATCTTTTGCTCCCCCCCAACAGATCTGTGTATCTTCATAACAACAAACTTTCAGATGCTGGGTTACCTGATAATATGTTCAATGGCTCTAATAATGTGGAGATACTCATCATGTCCAGCAATTTCTTGAAGTATGTTCCAAAGAATCTCCCTCCAGCACTGTACAAATTACACTTACAGGTAATGACAACGTTTTGTATTCCTTTAGGATTGCGACTGTGTTTGTGTGGGTTTCACACCACACAGCCAAGACACACCAGTGCCCCTGGAAACATGCCCAGGCCCACTTTAAGCCTTGCCTGCTGTATTCTCAACAGCAGCTGTCCCCATCTCCTTCCTTTTTTGTCCATAAGCCATAGTGTGTTTTTGCAAATCACCAGAATGCTCACAGGGGGCAGAAATGCCTTTCTGTGTTTGCAAGGGGGTGTATTGCAAATCCCTGTGTGGTTGCATTGTTGGTCTCCTCCCTGCACAAAATGATATTAATACATATTAGAACAGGAAGTGCATCATTCCATGGCATTCCACTAATGCCACTTGTCCTGACAGCTGCTTACCCACCCTGTACTGGCTTTGCTCACTGACTCATTTCACACAGACCACTGCTTCCCAGCATCAGTGGCTGCTGCTTGCTACTGAACTGGCAATTCACTTTGGATCAGGCATTCTCTATTACTACAACTCCTCCAGCAATAGTACAATAGCAGAGTTGTGCTGTTAACTACACTCCAGCATTTTTAATTCCATGTCATCTGATTCTGATAAAAACGCTTCATCATGTCTGAGCTGGAGATCTGAGCCTTAGCAATGGGAGAGCCACAGCGGTGGGGAGTCCTGGGTCCGCTTGCTCCGAGTGTTGACAGCTCCTTGGACGTGCACAGACTGGAGGCTGTTATCAGCCCTGGACTGAGGCAGCTCTGTGCTGCCTCCCAGCTCTCTTTTCCCTTGAAGGTTTCACCAGAATTCCTGTTAAAGTCTTCTAGAGAACAGGTTTCTCCAGCTTGAAGAAAAGTAAATGCAACCAGTCCAGTCCTTTAAACTGCTGGAATTTCTCTCCAAAGTATGAACTTACTTGACCTCTGCATTTTCCTGACACTTACAGATAATCATTATCCCCCAAAGGGGTCTCACACTTTGAGGATTACACTTTGAACTTGTCTCTTTCCCTGCTGTCCCCAGCTGTGTTAAGGACAGAGGAGATGAGCAGAGAAATGAGTTTTATTTGCAAGTGGACCATCTGTCAGTAGTAACATTTACCTTGATATTTTGACTGGGAAAAACCAGGACAATGAGAAATGAGAGGCAGCCAAAAGTAGACCAAAAATATCTGACAGGTGTACTTTAGATATGATTTTTTCTTTTACTATTTATTGAGACACTCAGCCAAATTTGTCCGCGTTGGTTTCTACTTTATATTAGTTGACAAATGAATCTGCTCCAGTCTGTCCATCACATTATAATGTCCCCTAAATATTTTATGTCTAGCCCTTCTGAAGTTTAATTGCCCGTGTTAGTTGAACAGAACCCAAATGTTGTACATGCCAAACACATGCCAAATACTGTGCTTTGTGCTTCTGGTGACTCTAGAGCAACAAGCTGGAGAAGATTCCCAAAGGAGCCTTCAGCGAACTTGCCGGCCTGCGGGAGCTGTATTTGCAGAATAACTACTTGTCTAATGAGGGAATGGACAACGAAACTTTCTGGTGAGACTGAGATGTGCACTTTGTTCCTCTGTGTCTGTCTGCCCCCTCTGGGACAGTCGTGCATCTACCGGACAAAGGACACAGTAGAAAGTAAAGTTATTAAAAGCTGGATGGTGTTATGTGTTTCACTGCTGAGATGCAGATGCTGCCATTCAAGAGCAAAGGTTGGGTGAGTGCTTGCAGAATTGTTTCATACAAAAGACAGAACACTGAACATTAGACTGCACCACTCCCTGCCTGCCACAGACCCAGTCACACCAAGTACTAAGTCCCTGCCACCTAGAACTGAAAGCTACTCTCTGTTCTTCCAAAACAGTCAAAAGTGAGGTTACAGGTTACCTGGGACTTTCCAGTTCCTAGGGCACTTCACTGGGCATTGAAGCCAGACCTTCATCTTTACTGGAGCACTTGAATATTTCTGTGAAAGTGGCTTGACAGCAGCCACAGACACAGAGCTGTGAATTCCCCTGGCCCAGCTGTACCCCAGTGCAGGTGGTTGCTGGAGCAGGCAGGGATGCAGTGGTGCTGCTCAAGAGCCAGATGGCTGCAAAAGCTTTCCTACCAACTGGTGCAACAGAAATAGCCTTTGGCTGTCCTAGATTTAGCCTGGGACTTAGCACTTCAAAAATTTAACAATTTTTTTCTCTGCTTGCACTGAATGCTGCCCTTTTTCTACCTGAAAATCCAGACCACACAATTGGTCCTGCCCATAATTTAGTTCTGTAAACCCTCCTGATCTCCAGACACAAAAATGTACCAAAGTGTGCTTTCCTTTTCCATTTCCCATTCCCAGAAACCTCCCTTAGTAGTTTACTATATGTGTTGAGTCCACCTCCAGGTCATGTTGCACATATAATTTCTGTTAGAGATATTCCCACCCTGGGGAAATCTTACAAATGGCGGCAGTGAAGCGTTTTACCTAAAGATTGTGTTTGTTCATTCAGAGCATGCTTGGATAGCTGGAACAGCAGCGTAGTAACCAGTAAGTAATGTCTGTAACACATTAGTTTTCCTGTTTCCTGAAAACTCTCTAGTCATCTGCAATGGGTTATGTTGTGTCAAGTAGATTAAAACTCTAATTTGAACTGAGAAACTGACTTGAAATACAAGGGAATACAGGGTTCCTCAGTCCTGGCTGTGGAACAACCATTGATCCACATCCAGTTGGTATAAGTGGCTGGTCTGAGGATTTAATTTAGCTTCAACTGAGACCATGGAATCCTGATTCAGTAGCTTACACAAAGCAGCTCTAGCCCTGACTCACTTCCATAATACTCGAGGGTCAGGAGAAGTTCACTACCTTAGCCTAGGACACTAAGTTAGCATTCCTGCTTTTCATAAAAGTAACATTTCATCATCATCTAGAAAGCAGACCTGCCTTTCACTTTCAGCAAATACTTTAAGAGAGACAGAAATTACTCATGCTCAGGCTTTGTTTCTGTGAAACTGAGAGGTAAACTCTGTGTTCTGGTGGTGCTCCCATGGCATCTTCCTTGTGGTATTTGTTCACTGAACTGGCTCATATGTTGCTATCTGGGACTGCAAAACTGATCTCAGGCCTCAGCTCAGTGGCAGTTTGGGTGTCTGTGGACTCTGGCATGTTCTCTTGCTGGTGTGGCTGGGGAGCAGTGGCAGTGCCAAGTCCTAATCCCTAATGGCAATATGGGAGCTCCCTGTTTTGGTGTCCACATCACTCATATCACAAGTCAGAAAAGGGCAGTCAGTAGTGGGAGCTGTGCTGGTAAAAAGGCTCTGAAGCAAAGATTGCAAAATCTTTGAGCAAGTTGGTTATTGTTTCACCTTGCTGAATCAAAGTGTTTTCTTTCCTGCTTTCCCAAGGAAATTGTCTAGTCTTGAATATCTGGATTTGTCCAGCAATAACCTCTCACAAATCCCAAGTGGTTTACCTCGAAACATCGTCCTCCTCCACCTGGAGAAGAATGCAATTAAGGTGATTGACAGAGATGTCTTGACCCAAATTAAGAACCTGGAGTACCTTCTGCTCCACAATAACAAATTAAAAGCCCGAGGTATTCACCCCTCAGCCTTCCACGGCTTAAAGAAGCTGCATACTGTCCATCTGTACAACAACATGCTGGAAAGGATCCCCAGCGGGCTGCCCCGGCGAGTGAAGACACTTATGATCCTTCATAACCAGATCTCAGAGATTAACAGGAATGACTTTGCCACCACTTACTTCCTTGAAGAGCTGAACCTGAGCTACAACAAGCTCACAAGTCCCCAGATCCATCGGGAGGCCTTCCGTAAACTGCGGCAACTGAAGTCCCTGGATCTTTCTGGAAACAATCTCCACACGGTGCCTTTTGGCTTTCCAAAGAACCTGCAGGTTCTGAAGCTGAAGGAGAACGAGATAAGCATCATCCCGAAAGGGACTTTGTCTGGGATGACAAAACTGAGGGAACTGTATTTGAGCAACAATAAACTGAAAGTAAATTCAATTTATTCAAGAGCATGGAGAGAACTCAGCAGTCTTCAGGTAGAAACATCACCTTCTCTAATTGTTTTAGTGATGCTGATAGCCCCATCTGTCTGCCTAAATCAAATTATGTAGCACCAATACTAAATGTGCTTGGTTCTCATGTTTTGTGCTTGGTCCTCATGTAAGTGCTACACACTCTGTTTCTAGAGTAGAAATGATGTGCTGTTGTGCCAGAGGTGGGTACCTTCCACTGCTGGCCAGTCCAGCTTTGTTTCTGAATCCTGACAGTGTCCTATATTTTCAGAAAAACATGAGTGAATGTTGTCATTAAAACTGAAATTAGGCCTTTCAAATAGCTCGTCTCCCAAAAGATTTAAAATCAGCTCTGAATAGAGACAGCAGGAGGAAGGAATGCATAAACAAAAACACTCTTAATTCTCAAAGCCCCCACATCAGCTTATAGTCAGACAAGCCAAGCTGTAGGATTTAGCAGCTCAGCTGGCTAAGGCACCTGGGGAGCAGCTCGGAGTCTGGATTCAATCAGCAGTCTTCTCATTTGCTTAATTGTTGGAGAAAGTTAAACACAAACCATAAGGCAGGCAGGAACAATCACATTTGTGCTGAGCAAAATGACCTTTCAGAATTGTTATGCTGGCTGAAAGATTTGTCTGCATTTCCTTTTAGGCAGCGGCCCCTTTCCTGCAGTGAAAGGTATTGCCTGTGTCATACAGCAGCCATGGAGGGTGCATGTGGCCAGGTCACTGCACAGGCAGAGTGTGCACATCTCAGAGCAGATCAGGGATAAGGACATGGAGCATATGTCACACTGGCCCCCAGTGTGTTTTCAGACAATCCTGACGTTAATCTATAGGAACGTTTCCCTTTCTGTTGTGTCTGGGAATAACCAATAGCTTGTTTCTCAGTTAACGTCAAGCAGCAACAGTGTCTGCAGAGCTGTTTGCATCAGCTGCAGATTTGGTCCCTGGCTTTAATAATACCTTTTGCATTTGCTTGGTGCCTCACTGCTATGAGTGTGAGCAAATATACTGAACATGCAAGGCAGTCTGGAAGGAAGATGGTGTTGAAAATTACAGATGGCTGGGATTGTTTTTCTGCAGCACCTTAATAAAATGTAGGTTGTTTTATTTTCAAACAAAATGGGTCATGAGCCCTGTTGGGCAGCTGGAGTTGCTGGTTGGAGTGATGAGCTTTTCCTCTCAGAGGTCCTGATTCACAATTATGTGGAACTTTTGTACTCTCACTCCCTTGCAGTCGATGTAAAGCCAGAGGTGTTGCTGACTCAACCAGTGGCCATGCCCACAGCAAACCCCACTCCCATTAAACAGGGTTCAGAAAATAGCACAGACTTAAAGTTCTGCTGGACTAATGGGGCATTTATGGCTGTTGCTTTTCTTTAGAGCAGCGTTACTTCTCATTGGTTGTTTCCAGCTGAATCTTTTTTATCATTAAGTGCTTAACTGTGCAGGTGGTTTCTGAGTTGTTGCACTGGAGTGAATTTGGCAAATAACCATCCATAACGATCCTGATCATGCATATACTTAGTAAATGCTTCAGTCCACACTGTTTCTATGGAAATCACTGGAGACTCTGCAACTGCAAAGCAAGACATTTACATAATGGACTTGGCAGTACTAGGTTAACAGTTGGAGTCAATGATCTTAAAGCTTTTTTCCAACCTAAACAATTCAATGGTTCTATGATAATTGTTTTCCAGACTGGCATAATGTGAGGAATAAAAACACTGGAATGAGGACAATTGTTTGCAGAAGTGTGGCTTTGAGTAGTGGGTAAATAGTGTCAGGTTGGTGCTATGAAAATACTACAATACAGGATAACAAAACATTTCTATTGATCCATTCCCTTGCATAAAATTAATATGAGAAATGACCATGACCTTTAGTCCTGCTGTCTTCATACCTTCTTCATGTTAGAATATTTCCAGATGGTTTTATGTGTAACTGTACCTGTCACCACCCTTAGCCAGCGAAGTGTTTGCAGTAGCAGATGCCAATGAATTCTCCTGCATATCTGAAACCCAGCCTGTTTCTAATTTACTTAAACAGACATGGGCTAATGCCTGGGGACAGAGATAAAGAAATGTTGGAACTCTGAAACAAACCAGCATGACTTATCACGTGAAATCAGGATGCTGAATAGGAGTGTAAGAGACTAGAATCGTCTTGGCCACACTTACCTTGCTGCGAATTAGTGGTACATTAAATTAGTTTGTTCTATAATAAATATAACTTCAAACTTAAATCTCTTTCTGGAGTGTTCCTAATATTTAAATTCAGTTATTTGACCCCTTGTTGTCTCTTCCTTGCAGTCACTAGACATGGCTGGCAACCAACTGACATCTATCCCACTAGGCCTGCCAGAATCTCTGGAATATCTGTATCTCCAGAACAACAAGATCACAACGGTTTCAGAGAATGCTTTTGAATCCACACCCAAAATAAAGGGGATTTACCTCAGGTAAGGTCAAGCTTCCACTTCAACACACAGGATTTTTTCCTTCCTCATCCACTTTATAATTGCTTTCTTTTTAGAAAGTATTTTAAATCCTTACTTTCTAAACAAGCATCTTTGGTTTATACTAATATGTGACAAAACTATATTTATCTGCTCAGAAACGATAGGGATACACATAATAAGCTCTTTTTAGAGAGCTTGTCTTTTCTATGCTTATTAGAATGGATTGAGCATGCCAGTAATTCTGGACAATCAATGTTTAACATGATGTCATATTCCAATATTCAGCTGTGAGCCAGAAGTTTACAGTCCCCTTGTAGCAGTGCAGCTTTGCCTGTGTCTGTTGGCCGTGGATTTTGACAAAATCCCCCTCCAGTGAGGTGTGTGTGACTAATCTTGGAGTTGTGTGCATTCCCTTGATAGCTTTGTCAGAAACAAGTGACAAGTTACACTGTGACAGCTACATAACCCAGTTTAGGGGCTTTGCTGGTTTTTTTCCCACTCTGTCAGTTGGATGAGGACTTTGTTTTTATAGATGACAGATACTGACCTTTTTTTACATGTAATGTAAACTCACAGTAACAACTGATTTAAGCAGAGATTTATAGCACAAGAAGTGAATCCGTCCCTGTAATATATTCAGTTTTAATCTGATGGAATATTATTAAAATATTAATTAAAAGTAATTTATGAATCCCTATAGAATATGTAATTAAGCTGATCCAATGGCTGTGTTCAAAAAGCCTAGCCTGCAGAAGACTAAATACGGTCTTATTTTGACTATATGCAGCCAAACTGCCCTGTAGTTCTGAATAGTTCTGGAGCATACCTTTATGGATGAATGATTCCATACCAAGCAAGTAAAATTACAAAGTCTGGTGTAAATTAGAGCAGTCTGTCTATTCAGCTGCTCACATTTATGAGATTTTAGTGAATGCTTGGATGTGAACCAGAAACCACATACCACATTCTATATTTCTATATAAAGAAAAAAGGAATTTTCAAAACAGTTTTGCTAACATATTCAGGAGGCAACTCCACCCAAGCTCAGTCGTATTTTTAATGGGAGGCCATTAATCACTGCAGTGCTGTGAAACAATAATATACATATGGAATATTACACAGAATACGATTTTAAGCATGTTCAAGAGTAACAGACCAGTAATTGTGACAGGTTCTTAAACTTCAGATTAGTTTATATGTATTCCTGGAAATGCAAATAACAGCTGAAAAATGATTGCTTTGTGTTTAAAGGGTTACTTTGTTTTGAGTTTTGTAGGTGAAGAATTAAACTGTCAAGGAATGACACAGAATTTTATGAAAAATCAGTTATATTTTAAAATATGGGCTGTGAAGCAGATGTCTTTCCTCTCTGGGAAGGAGAGAGGAGAATAGCAAGAGAAAGAATTTGTGGGGGCGGAATTCCAATATTATGATTTTTTTCTTCCCCCATTCAGAGGAGTCAGCACTTCTAGAGTGCTGTTGTGAGTCAGTGTAAACTTAGAGTAACTTGGCTCAGTGTAGAGTAGCTGCAGAATGGTTTCCTCTTAGTCTCCTGATTTCTGTGTTGTATATAAAACTGGGTTTATTTTAACAGGGGTGCCTTTTTGTTTGTTTAAGGTTTAATAAGATTGCAGTTGGAGCACTGAAAGAAAGTACCTTCCAAAACCTGAAGCACTTACAGGTACTGGATATTGAAGGGAACCTTGAATTCAGCAACAGTTCAAAGAATAAGGATGACTCAGAAGAGGAAATGGAAGATGAGGAAGAGGAAGAAGAAGAAGAACTGAGATAAAATGTGAACTCACACAATCCCATCACGTGGGAGGTAACAACTGTAGTTGAGTTAAATCAACCCAGTTTTCAGACTCTTGTGTAAATAATTCCAATTTACACACATGATTGAAGCATAATAAGTGAGTGTCTTAACCCTGAACTTAAAGACTTCCAGTAAAGCATGATTTGGAATCACAAATCAAAAAGGGTTGAAAATACTGTATTTTGTAAAATGAAACAGTATATATCTGTTTTATCAGACTTCTTAATAGACTGTTCTTATTGGCTTCTGTTTGTAGCCACAGCAGACACAGTAGTTAAAGATGCAGGTCCTTGTTCAGTAATTCTGATAAGAAAAAATACAAAGGTATTTCATGAATACTTTTAAGCAATTACTTCAAAAGGAAAACAAAGAACAAACTGTGAAGCTTGCTGATGTAGAAGATGTGAGGTGAAAATAGGTTTGAAAATTAGACAAATTAAAGTAAGATTAGACCCACTGGTGTCTGTTAAATGTGTCATTAGATTACAAACTGTCTCAAGCAGTGTTTAAATCACTGACCACTTGGAGGGGAAAAATAATGCTGTACTTAGTGTATTTCTTATGGAAAGAATAGAATCTCTACTTGAATCTCTTCTCAAGTGCAGAAAAAAAAATACAGGGACAATGATATTTGAAGAATATGCATTCTTTTCATAAGAATAGTGAACTATTTACTGCATCTCTTAAGCATCTTATGTTCAAAGGTGATGAGATTCAGGACAGCTCTTTGCTTCCGGAGACCTAAACTCTTAAGAGTGGGGCAAAAAATAGTTTTGTCCCTAATCAACATTTTGTCACTGAGAATAACACAAGGAATTGCTAGGAATAGTGCTAATAAGCTTAAAAGATGATGGGGCTTGAAAAGGGCAGAAGGTACTCGGGAAGTCAAACATGAGCCCTCCTGGCTGGGCTGTGTGAGAACTTTGTTAAACAAGAAATAATTTATATCTACAGACTTAGGGTAGATTCAAAATCAATCCATCTAGTTTAGTTTTGGGGCACGTGTGACATGCCAACAGCTACTATGTTTGTCTTATTCTGAGTTCTGTATTCCATTATATAACTTACTGTATTTTTCTGTTTTGCAGGAAAACATATGGAAAAATACATATACGTCTATGTGTATACATCTATATAGTTATACAGAGAACACTTAGCAAAACGTGCAATGAATTATGCAGAAGCTGTCATGGCACTGGGCCAGGCCCATGAAGACAGTGTGTTTCAGTGCCTTATTCAGGGAGAGACCCTGAATGCCTTTCCAAAGCTTCCAAATCATCTTATACAAGACCCAGGATCATAAGGGATTGCTCTGGAACTCACAAAAGCTGGCTTTTGTTTCTTCTGTTTCTGTTCCCTCACTGCTTCCATCTGTAATAACAATATGGGACTGTTTTGAACACAGGCCTTAAAATGCCATTTTTGTCACTGCATTTTAAGTGAACCATGTTTATGCCTCTTTTCTTTTCCTCCACCCAAAAGAAGCTGGTTTTGGCCAGGGTAGATGGATATTTGCAGTAGTTTCATGTGCAGAGCAGTGTATGAGGCATTTTGATCATCAAGCAGAAGTAATAATTCTGGATGCAATTATTTCTCTGTTATAACAATGTGTATATTTGGATGAGAAAAAACAAAATAAGGCTGGATCCCGTAATATTTTATCTCTACTGCCAAAACCTGCAGTATATTCCTGTTTCAGAAAAGTTTTAAGATAAAACAATTGCTCTTGTGAATATATATATAAATACATATATAAAATCTGTATGTCTGCCTTCCAGAACTTTGGTAAAGTTTCTGTCTTGCTGTTGTTTGCCCATGGGGCAGTTGGGTGAATGTCTGTGAAGGTGTGATCAGAGGATGGAGAGACAGGATGAAGTTTAATGTATCTGTAGAATTTTCTGCAGTGTATCTCATTCACACTGAGAGGCAGGACTGAGACTAACGTAGAAGAGATTAGTGACTGTGGGCTGTCTTAGGAGAAAACCATTAATTATCAAAAGACATTCAGATCAAGTCTGGAGACAGTGCCTGCTGACATACTCCCTTAAAGCCTCCCTATTTTATGATATTGAGTGCTCTCAGCTCCTGTTGGAATCATGGAAAATAAAGAAACCAAGGAAAAGAAGACCTACAGAGGTACAAGTTTCTCAGTTGGTTATAATGTCCTTCATCTGAGGCAGATAATCTGCTTGACAAAATGGTCTTTTCTTTTGAGGATTTCTGACTGAACACATGTTGTTTTGCATACTGCATTCCAGGATTGACTTGGAAACACAGTTGGCTTAATTTTTTACCAGCTGTTTTCCTGCTGGAGATCTAGTTCCACACTCTCCCTTTGGTTTCCCATAGCACATGACAGTAATTTCAAGCTGTTGTTCACTACCTTAGACAATTCAACACACTCATTAATCATAGAAGGAAAGACTGCTTCCTGAAAAAGTAAAAGCTTGGCCCCAGAAATTGCAAAACCCACACATTTTTGAATATCAGCTATACAGCTGAGCAATAAAATATCCTTCCAATTGACTGCTGGGATAGATTTCTATGTTAAATGTCTACAGAATGGAGCTCAAGTCAATTAGCCATCTCCAACAAACACCAGTGGAAGTTCTGCCAGTCTTCTGTGAAAAAGACCAATTTATTAAACTCCTGAACAAGCTGAGAATATGCAGTTTTATGGAGAACTGTTCTATTGTCTTCAAACTTCTGTCCCTTGGACTACAATTCTGTAAAAAGTCAAGTGCCTCAGACTTCTTTGAATCCCTTGAGAGTCTGATGCAGTGAGTGCAGGAGTGAAGGTTCATTTTAGCACATTTTTGTAGAATTAGGCCCAAAATGTCAGGATGATACATGCTCTGTTAAGCTTCTTGAGCAAGCAGCAGCCTTTGCCAAAGGAGACCCGCCTACAGTTTAAGGTGCATATAGTATAGACCAGGTAAAGTTAGCAAACACTTATCCAAGTTTGTTTCAAGTAGTTGCACACTGAATCTGTCCTTTAAATGGGGCAGTGTTTTCCAGCAGCAACCCCTCCCCAAAACCACCACCACTCTTACCCAGTAAAAGCCTCAAATGCTCCAAGATTCTTCAATTGTTCTGTAAGAACAGATTGGTGACGGAGAACCACAAGCCTCATTCCTCACTTACCTGGTATTATCAGCACCTATGACATTGGACATAATGCTGTCAGACCAAAATGGTAGTTTATTTCTTTCTCCTGAAGGAGTAAGAGATGCCATGAGGGATGTTAAGGAATAATCAGAAGTCCACGGGACTAAGCCTACGTATTTTTTTACTGTGGGTGGTACATCCAAAAATCCAATCCAGACCTTGTATGGTGCAGGACCCAGGAACAGGCTCTAATTTTCACTATTTCATTTAGTGAAAATGGGAGTTGGGAAGTTGGCCTTTTCTTAGGCCACAAAGAGGCAACACAAACATTGCTTTCATGTAACTTCCTTCCTGCAATTTGCTTGGATTTGGGAAAGAGAAGAATATAAGCTTTTAAGGTTGAGATAGATGCATGAGTAGTGAAAACTTGATGTCTAAAACATTCAGTTGGCAATTTCATCCCTAAATATGCATTTGTGCATGCTTGGTATTCCTGTGTGGTCTGTATGCAGACTGAGGTCTGGGTTTATTTGCTGTTTTTCTTTTAAAAGTCATATTTCCTCATTACAGAGAATACTGCACAAAATGGGGGGAAATGGGATTTTTCCGAGCTACGATTTTTCACAGCGACAGGAGTACAAATGCAGCTTGAGACCTATAAAGAATTAATCAGGTGCCAAAAATAGCTCGTGGATAATGAGCTTTTATTTCAGACGGTGGGCACGTAGCCCATCTGTGTCTGGACTGTGGACGGGCCGTTCCGCAGCCGCCCTCCCCTCACGCCGCTCCTGCAGGACCCTCGCCCCACGGCCACCCCCTGACAGGACCGCGGCACCCAGCGCCTGCTCCCGCTCGCTCCCGCCTCCTGCCCCGCACCTAACCCCATGGCTTCTTACTTGGGCATTTCTGGGGGAAAAGGCCTGCGAGTGCCGTATCTCCCCCAGAGGTTTTACCTCCCCTCATAGAGTTCCACCCTTTGCCTCCCCGGCGTGCTGTGTTCCCCTCTGCTCCCCACACTCTCACAACAGCAGGCTCCTCCTGACCCAAAGGGCCACGGAGCTCCCCCAGCGGAGCGGGCGCCATCCCGCCGGCTGTGAGAGGAGGAGCGGCCGCGGCCACGGTGGCCCCTCGGTGGGGAGGGAGGCGGCACAGTGCCGAGGCTTTCCCGGTGCAAGATGGTAGCCTGTGGTTCCCTCTGCAAGGAGCACCATGATCCCGATGGCCCCAGCCTCAGCTGGCAGGAGGGTGAGCTCCAGGAGCCCCATGTGGGGCAGAGGGAGGGAAGATGAGGGGCGGAGCAAGGCCTCAGTAGTGTGGTGAGGAGCGTCCTGCCCTGCCTCGGGCGCCTCACGCGCTCTGCTGTGGTGTCTGGGATCTGAGTGTTCTGTTTAATGAAAAAGAAGTGCTTTACACAGTAAATAGATACTCTTCTGAGGAAAAATTATTTAAAAAAAAACTATTTTTTTTTAGTAAAGATGGGACAAGACTATTTAGAAGAGCACGTAGTGACAGGACAAGGTGGAACGCATTCCAATTGAAAGAGAGTAGGTTTATATTAGATATTAGGGGGAAAAATCCTTATTGTGAGGGTTGTGAGGCCCTGGCACACGTTGCCCAGAGAAGCTGTGGGTGCCCCATCCTTGGGGGTGCTCAAGGTGAGTTGGATGGGGCTTGGAGCAACCTGGTCCACTGGAACATATCACTGCCCATGGCAGGGGATTGGAACTAGATGATCTTCAAGGTCCCCTTGAAGGTTCCCCAAAGATTCTGTGGTTCTATGAAAAAAGAAAAACCCCCAAAGAAAAACTATGGATGAAATTTGAAGGGGGAGGTGGTGGGGGCAGAGGGAGGCTGCCAATGCCTCCATTGGGGGAACAGTGACGGCTCCTGAGGAACTGACTGCAGATCTGGCTGTGGGACCGGCAGTGGGACAGGGTTCCCGGCGGTGGGACAGTCCCTGCAGTGGGACAGGGTTCCTGGCGGTGGGGCAGGGTCCCTGGCGGGGGGACAGGGTTCCCGGCGGGGGGACAGGGTCCCCGGCAGTGGGCCAGGGGCCCTGGCGGGGGGACAGGGTCCCTGGCAGTGGGACAGGGTTCCTGGCAGTGGGACAGGGTCCCCGGCGGTGGAACAGGGTCCCCGGCAGTGGGACAGTCCCTGCAGTGGGACGGGGTCCCTGGCGGTGGGACAGGGTTCCTGNGGGACAGGGTCCCTGGCGGTGGGACAGGGTTCCTGGCAGTGGGACAGGGTCCCCGGCGGTGGGACAGTCCCTGCAGTGGGACGGGGTCCCTGGCGGTGGGACAGGGTCCCTGGCAGTGGGACAGGGTCCCTGGCAGTGGGACAGTCCCTGCAGTGGGACGGGGTCCCCGTGGGGCTGCTCCCCGGGGCTGACCCACGCCAGGGGCTCTGGGCCAGGCAGCCCTGCCGGGGTGAAGAGCTGCTGCATCTGCTCAACAGAAGAATCGCTGCTTTGGGGGCTTGGAGATTATTTATCTTAGCTCTCATAAATCCTTCAGGACTGTACATTAAAAGGGCAGTTGGGGAGAGGATCCTCCAGCTCCTGCAGGTGCTGAAGAGCTGGGCTGGCAGGGCTGCTCCTGAGGCATCTGTGGCCAAACGCCCTCCTCCTCTCCTGCTGCTGCGCAAGACAGATGCAGGGGACTGTTCTGAGCAGGCACTCGCTGCATGCAGGAGGGAGGCTGGGGACCTGCATTAGGAAATCAGATGAGAATGGGAAGTGTCCTCCTTCCTGGAACCCCACTGCCATCTCTTCTGCTCCCCAGCGGTCCGTGCAGAGCAGGGAAGTGGGAGGGGGCTGATCAAAACTTCGTGATTGTTCTCTCTTGCAAATGTTTTCTGGTGGTAAATACGAGTTTAATTCATGATGCCCCTTCTCACCATGTTGACTGAGCCCTCTAACAATTTTGCTTAAAAAACCTAAGCAAAATTTATTCTTATTTCACAAGAATAAAGACATATTTTACAAATAGAATTTTTTTATGAGAAGCAGTCTCTTGGGAAGCTTCTATGATATAGTCCAATACCCTGTGAATTGATTTCATTCTACAGTGTAATGGTGAGTCTTGATTCCTGGGTTTGGGTGTAGTTATCCTAAAAACTTAAACATATATAGAGTCTTATATAATATAAGCTTAGTTTTGGTTTTTTAAAAATATTTCCTTCTCTAATGGATTAACTTACAGAGGTCATTGTAATTGGTTTATTATGTTGCTAATACAAGAACAGTGAGTAAATTCCCTAAAGAACTCCATTGCCTTTAGTGAGGAAAATATTGGTGTGCCCTGTAGCTGTGATTCATGCTGCTATTGTGAAGCCAGCCAGCTGTGAGATATATGTGCAGGCAGTGGATGATAAATGTGTTCTAATAATCCAGTATACAAAGTATTTCCATAAAAATTCTTCAGTAGTATCCAAGGGCATTAAAAAGTCCATCAAGAAAGTCCTTCTTGAAATGGTTTTGAATCAGGCAAAAGTGCTTTAATGCATAGTTGTACAGACTACTCAAGTTTTCCCCATGATAGTTCCAGAATCTGTTTTTAGCATATGATTATGATACTGCTGAGAACGTTGCTTCTGATAAAAAATTGTGTTGATTTTCAGTATTTTCAACTCCAGTTGCATACAAGAAATTAATGAGACTCATTTTGTTACTTGGGATAGAATTGTGTGTTTGTTGACAGTCATCACAGGAATCAGCTTTAAAAAGATCTTCAGATACAACTTTTATGCAGGATTAAAACTAAGTTTGATTGCTTACATAACACTCTAGATGTCTCCCCTTCTTTCTGGTGGACCTTTGTTTTGGGTCTGTTTATTGCAAATGCAGCAGTGGAATAGAACTCAAAGCACTTCCCTGGTGTGCTGTACCCTGAGGCACCCTCACCATGCTCAGCTTGAAGGATTGGACCCTGGAAGAGTCTGGTTGTTCCTGCTCTCTCTGCAGAGCAGCCAGGAAGAACCAGAGGGAACCTCCCAGTGCCAAACCAGGCAGAAACAACCCAGGGGAATCTTCCAGGCTGTTCCCACCTGTGGGATGAACAAAATGGGATGCAGATCACCTCTTAATACCTGTTGTGAAATTTACTCTGGAGGGCTTGTGCAGAAAGTGAGGTGTGGAGCTGTACATCAGTCCTGTGCTCAGCACCAATGTGGAGAGCACAGCTGAGAAGGAGCTGTGGAAATTCTCCCAGTTGCAGAGCTTTTAAACTTCCTTTCAAAGCTTCCTGCTGGAGCTAGATTTAACCACAGTGCTGGACTGACACCCTCCTGTCCATCCCGATTCCTCCCTCCCCAGATATGTGGTTAGGGAGAATTCATGTCAGAGAAATTCTTTCTTTTATTGAAAAATGTGGATGATTTATTCTAAAAGAAAGATTATACTGATTAACTATCAATACAGACTACCCAAATCTCTGCACTTTGTTCTCAGGAAAACTCATTAAAGAAATATGAAAGTATTTAAATGGAAAAGAAGAAGGGTTGAAAATGCTGGGTTTGACTTAGTTCTGTATACTTTCCACATGTTTTTAATAGCCCGGTGGTAAAACTCAATACAACCACTAGAAGCAATGAAATCATAATGAAACATCTCAAGGTCAGTCTCATTTTTCTTTTGGTTTTGCCATTTAGCCCATGCAGTATTTGTAGCAGATGTAATAGGAGATATCTGTGAACATAAAACACTTCTTGTTTTGCTTCCCCTGCTTTTTCCATCTTATTAAAATATTTCTTTTTTGGGGGGGTGGGGAATGGTGGGCTAGAGATATCAGATCCTTTGTAGGAAAGTTCAAAAGCAATGATTAACTACGGTGAGTTTCATGTGGTGGGTCAAAGCCTGGCTTTCGGCTGCTGTGGTGTGCAGAAACACAGAAGCATACATTTAATTCCTAAATGAAATGCAGATACCTCTTTGTGATGAAAGAGGGCTGATTTTAGAGCAGCAGATGTAGAACTCTTTGTACCTTGCAGAATAAAACTTCCAGAGAGGGGACCTGAAAAGCACATCTCTGACCTACCTGAGCACATCCCAGTGGAATTCCCAGTGGAGTGGGAAATCATTTTATAATGATTTAGTTGCAAACTCTTCAGGAACAGCAACATTTGCTGGTTCTTGTGCTGGACTGAGTGCTCTGTGCTGGTTGGAAGGAGGGACAGCTGTGAAGGGAGTCCCAGATGCCTGTGGCCACCTGCAGACTTGCCTTTAGTGGCCACGTGGGACAGGAACTTTGTGAGGAGAGGGATGCCTTGCTCCCTCCCTGCATCTCCAGCTGTTGGTACCATCTCATCCTGGAGCCAGCAGGGAAAGAAGGTTTGATTCTATTGCAGGAGAAGGGATGGAACATTTTCCCTCTTCACCTACCACACTCCCCATCTTGTCTTTCTGAAGCCTTCTGAACTCATTCCCCAAAATACCACTCTCTCAGTAACAGACAGCTACGATTTTACTTTGACAGCCTGTACAATTTCTAAAATACCCTGTGACACAAATCTGCCAAAAGGCTCAGCTGTACCAAATCTATTCCCATCTATCATCTTCTAGGCAGCAGAGGTGCAACTGTTGCTGCTTTGTGAGGGATGGCATCTGAGGTTCTGTCGCTTAAAATGGAAGCCTGGCAACTCGTGTGACTGTTGTGAGCAGTGCTGCCAGAGAGACAGAAGTGGCTAATCCAAGGTAATCATGAGTCCCCTTTAGTGTGTTACGTAACTGTCTCAGGCTTCAGCTCCTTTATCCTTACCATGCATCACCCTGGTGATTTAGAAGGGATCTTTTCTCTGTTTACAGAGGGGAAGCAAACCCTGCATTCTTGTGGTCACTTGGGGAGTCTGAGTGAAGAACAAACCTGACCTTAAGTAGTGACCATCCTTCCTGTTGTATTGATCTAATCCATTTGGGGTTTTGTGGGACAAACCCTCTTACAAATTCCAGGAATATCAATCAGTGTGCTCCAGAGTAGTTCGTGAGGAATGTAATTTTGACTGTCTCTCATGTCAGTTGTAGGTGAAATCACAGGCTAAACTGAGATTTTTAATACATGTCTTTCATTTTTCAGCTCAGCCCTTAGTGAAGGGATGTGTTAAATTTGTCAATTCTGGGGCCTCTTTTCAAAATGCAAAACCCAGATATTTGTCCCTGCAAAAAGCTGTGCTCTCCCACTGCAAGGTAGGCAGCACCAGCATCCCTGTGAAAAACTTCCATTGCTTTCTCTCCTCCCTGTACTTAGTGCTCAGGCTGGGGGCTGTGAGCTCAGTCAGTTTGGTGCCTGCAGGGGAAAGCCAGCGACTGCTCCTGGCCTCTGTGGCTGTGTGACAGAGCTGCTCGTGCTGGGCACACACACCTGGAGCTCAGCAGAGGCACAGCCACCGGGGTGCTTGGTGTTGGGCAGGATCAAAGGCAGCCTGAGCTTTCCATGCTCACTTCATCTCCCAGGTTACACGTTTTGCTCACACACATCAACCACCTCCTGCTAATAGTTACTTCATTTTTATGGAAAGCACAGAAGGGACTGAGGTCATTTCTGAGACCATCCATCTGGCTTGAAGATGAAGCTTTCTGTCTGCTTTGAAAGTATTGTAAATTAGTTTGCTGTTGTTAAAATGACTAAATTTGGGGCTAAAATTGATGTTTGTTGTAGAATTGAAAACGAGACCTCATCAAATGGAGGTGTTACAGAGTTCCTGTCTTTTCTAAGTGCCATAGAATTGCTGGTATAGCAGGGCGGGCAACTCCAATTTAATGTTTTGACTATTTAGATCATCTTTATGTTAGGATTTGTATTCAGGTGGCACAAATCAGGTACAATTAAATAATTTAAGGGGAATCAATTAAGACTAGCAGAGCATATGAGTAACTGTATTAGTTCCATAAATTTCTGTATTTGGGTTGGCAGCCAAAAGCTCTTGGGAATTAGTGCGATGTGTAAGTGCTCTGGTTGTATCTTTCTCTCAGTTCTAATTGTTGCACAAGGATTTATTACAGCAATTAAACACTGCAGAACTTCCTTGGCGTTGGCAAAATCCTCAAGAACCTGTTTTAATGTGTCTTTAATGATGTTTTATGCCACAACAATCTGCAGCAGCTTCCTTCCTCTCAGTAGTATCATCAGAGCAAAGGAGTTGCAAATTAACAAGCATAAAACCACTACCTCTGATAAGTGTGTGCTAATTTGGGTTGCTGCCCAAATTCTTTCTTCTCTGGCTGTATGCAGTGCACCCTCCTTAATTATCTTCTTTCCATCCTCAAGACTCTTCCCAGTGTGCCTTTAGAAGACTTTAATTGGACACACTCCCTTTCTGTTTAGCGGGGGGAGGCAACTTCAAAATAGGATTCAGTGTTGCCAGTTAAGAAATATGTTCTTTCCACATATGCTTGAAATTATACCATGCAAACTGTTGTAATAAGTGATTGACTGGTTGATTGATTAATTTTTTTAATATAAATTTTTTGAGACTGTAAAGGTCACATGTTTGTTTTTATGCTCTGAAAGTAGGAGAAGCATATTTACCAACACAAAGCTTGCACTCTAACTTGATAATCAACAGCTTTGTTATTTTTGTTGGAAGGAAGTGTGATTCTAACTGGAAAACGTGAACAGACCCATGCATACAAATATCTTATGGAACCTGCTGCTAGTCTAATTGCACTGTGCATCGAGCTGCTTGACAACACACACCATGAGACACAGAAAAGAGCTTAATGGAGGAAAACTTACCATAGAAATGATCAGAAATTATCATAACATCAGTGTTCCCCTCTCCCAGCTAGCACTGGCGTCTCTGTTCAGCACAGAATGACTGCAGTAGCAGCCAGGTGCTTCAGCAAGGACACAATGCACTCAGCAACACAGATGGACCAGAACCAGGACCCAAAGTGCCTTAGGCCTCTAGTAACAGCATTTCATACCACAAATGGAAAAGCCAGGTGAGAAACAGGACCACTGCCTTCCTCCCAGCTGAACGGGAGGCACAGATTGCTGTAAAGCCCAAGTTTAAAGATCCAAACAGTGCTCAGGCTGAAACATAATGCATTTCCAATTTGCAAAGCAGAATTGGACACTCTTTGAGTAGGGTTTGAATGCAGGAAGCTGATTTTAAACCAGCCTATTGATTCCATAAATATATGCCTTCACACATGGGACTCCCCCATTACCTACATGTAAAATAAATTGTGGTTCTCTTTGTTGTGCAGGGCTTGAGCAGCACAGCTCACTGCTGCTCTTTGGTGCTTTATCTCATTTGAAGTTCTCCTTGCAGAAGCTGCTTAAGCACCAGAGTTGACTTAGACCTCTTGAGCCACGACTGCACTGAAAAGTGTCACACCAAGTGAGCTGCCTCAGGCAAGGGACAAAAGGATTTGCACTTGTAGTTGGCCAGAGGTTGTAGGTGGCTGGGCTAGGAGGTGGTGGTAAGGCTGGGAGCACTTTCTGCTTGGCACAGTGGGCAGACTCTCCAAAGCCTCTTAGTCTGGGACTGCTTGTTCCGAATCTTGGATCCACTTGGCCTCTTTCCTCATAATTTTTATCTATGCAAGGTGCTTGTAAACTGATAGATGACTGGCAGGATTATGCCATCACTTCATGTAGCTGTAATTGACTGGCTGAAGTTGAAACTTTTGGTTGTTTTCTTTGTGGGCACAGTTGGCACACAGAGACCCTGCCCAGTCCACGTGCCCTTACCCAGTTTCATCCCTGGCTGCTTGATCTTGTCCCTGCATCACCCCTTCTCTTGTGTTGACACAACTGTCTGTAAGGACTGTGCTAAAAACATATGTGAACTGGTTTGAATTAAAACTACTTCTCATCTGGTTCTTTGTCTGGCCTCATAAATAACTGGGTCTGTACAGCTGGGAGAGGAGGGGAGGCAGTGCGGGCAGGAATGGACAGCTGGGGAAGGATGAAGGAGCTCCAGGAGCTGCCAGGGCTGCTGAGATGAAAAGTATCAGATGTTGTGTTTGTCAGTCAGTGCTTCTGCCCATCCAGAGGGGCACAGAGCAGCCTCATCTCTCCCCAGTCCCTCATGACACTCTGCAGAGCAGGTCCTTCACTGGACTTGTTCTGGAGCAAACTGCTCTGAATCATTTCAGTTCTTCCCTGTTCTTCGTGTTCTGAGTTGTTTTCACTCTAGGATCAATTGGCAAAACAGTTCCCAACTGTACAAAATAATACATAATTTCTGAGGAACTACAGACAAAAAAGACCTATGTGTGTTCTTTCTAGCTTTACTGCTTGGTAATTGAACTACCTATACTACAGTGCTCTGAGGCAACTATTCAGTGCATGATATAAGAAATAGTCTGAACAGGAGCCCTTAAAGAAGAGGTGAATGTGTACATCCCAGGAAAACCACTAATCATGAATGAATGATACACTGAATCTGCAATGAAATGCATGAAACACTTCTGCTTCTGGTTAATGCAGAAATTGTCCTTTTTGACTGGGTTATTTTTTCTCCTACAGATGAGAAGAGCATATTAGAACAGCAGGCACATGGGATCTCAAGCTGCTATGCCACAAGTAGCTAAATATAATATGTCAAGTATATTGGTGTGAGCTGGTATGTAATCTTTGGATCAAATCCCAACTTTTCAAAAGGTCTCCTCACTTCCACTCTCTGTTTTAGCAGAGACATAAGAAGACACTAATAGTAGAAGTGCACAGACAGCCTGTTTTTAAATGGCAGGTTTATTAAAAATGTTCTCTATCACAAACATTGGAAACATATGCAGCAGATTTTACTGTAAGTGAAAGATTCAGTAGACAGTGGAAAGGGATTAGCTGTCAACTGAATTGTGAGAAATACTGGGGCAGTTTCCACAGCAAACTCCTCCCCAAACCCCATTTTAACTCAGCATCCCCAGGTCCCAGTTTGTGTTCAGTCTGCCCTGTGGACGCAGCACAGTTCATCAGCTTGAGCTTTGGGTTTGTACATATTTACAGTGGAACAGCCTACAGGTTACAGGAGAGGACACATTAGCACCAGTGCTTGTGGATTAGAGCTCACATCGCCTCTGCCACTGCATGTGCATGGAACTGACTTTACTGAAGAGTTAGGTTAAAAAAGGTTAATAAATCTGGCACTTGGAAGGCAAACTGTGCTCTGCAGTGACCTAGGAAATCTTTGTGCTAGGTATCACACTTGACTGCCTGTCTCTGAAGGCTGCCCATCACAATTACCTGAATGCCCTTTCTTGCACAAATGCACACTTCACTTCCCCTCTGCTTGCATTGTTATTTAGGAATAGATGTCACCCCTTGAGATCAGGAAATCAGTGTGATTTTCTTACTACTGTTCTTAAACTAGCACAAACTCTATATTTAGCAAATATTAGACAAAATTAGTATCTTTAGGAATTTTGGTGAAACATTTGCACATAGCAAAAATTCTACAGTGTTGGTAATTACTGAGATTCACAAAAAAAAGGCTTTGATTAGAAAATCAAAAAGGGTCAAATAAAAAAATCTTTAAAAAAAAAAGGAAGCCAAAGGAGTGTCAAATATTCTACTGAAGTCAATGAGTGCAGAATAAAACAGTAGTAGTCCATCAGTTAATTTTTCAGCAGTAAAATCTTCCACCTAAAGAAGCCCATGTCTCGTGCAAGCCGTGTGCCTTTCTGGACGTTCACAGCTGGTCTGCTAGCTCCAGTACAAGCAGGGTGGCCATCAGTCCACGTTTCCTGTCCAAGGCAAAGAGTCCTCCTTCCAGCTGTGAGGTAGAGATTGGGTAGCAGGTCACTGGGGTGTCAGATACCTCTGAGTGCAGCAGTCACACATTTGTTTCTAGTTCATTTATTTCAATAGTGCAATGGTCTTTACTGTTGGATTTCTTAGTGTGATTCTCCACTGGAGTTTCTTCTTGCTCCACTTGTATGGGTATATGGTGCTGCAACCCTTTTGCTGTTTCTGGTCCACGAGATTCGTTCATGGTCTTCACACAGCCATTTCTCTGGTAAGCCACAATCTGATGGATGTTAATAGGCTTAGTTTCACAGATCAATGGCACCTATGTGAAAAGCATTAAGATCTGGAATACTGCCACTGATTGCTGTATACAACAGGAAGGGAATTTTTACTTGGAAAGCCTGTGGGCTGCTTTACGTTCACCAGGATTATCTAGAGCCTCCATAGACTTCCAGAAGCTGTTTCTCATATACACTAAGGCATCTTTGCACCATCTGCACAAAGTGAAGGAGTCTGTGTAAAAGCACAGATTCTGTCACAGCTCTAACTGAACTTACACTCATGGTAACAGCTGCTTGCCATCGATAAAATGATACAAGGCAAATAGACCAGAATTCCAGGGCTCACTTCAAAAGGTACAGACTCTAAGTGGCCACTATGCTGAGCTCTGGGCAGTGCTTGCCCTTGGGTGCAATTAAATAGACCAATAAACCATTTGTTGTTGCCTTATGCCTTTCTTCTAACCCAATAAAATAACACCTGTCTCTTCAGTTTGCTCTGTTTTGTAAGAAATAAAGGGGATTTTATTAACTGATTCATAAGTTAAATATTGAAGTGTTCTTTAAATCAAACCAGATTCTGATGGGGAAAGTAAGACGTAAATACTGGCAAAGAAAGGAGGTGGGCTTGCAGCTGAGAAAATATGGCCTTTGGGTATATATTACTAACTGCACAAATTATGCAGCCAAAATGTATGGCAGACTAGCAGTATATTTTAATACCATTACAGAGCATGATTCAAAGAAAAATCTCATCACAGATGACTAAATAATCCCTCAGGAGGGATTTCATATTACTGCAACACCTCTTCTTAAGTTCTGACTGAGTTCTAAATACAGCAGTGAAATGTCAGGAGGCCTGTGTTGTGCAGGAGCTCAGCCTACACTTCTGGCTTTGTAATGGAACCTTACCCTTAGGTTGTATTTTAGGGGGTTTGTAGGTAGCTGCATGTGTAGCCCCTGTAATCAGGCCTAATCCTGTCATCAGTAATTACTGCAGGTGCTAATTACTTCAGAGGACACTGCCTGTCTTTCTACATACTACTTGAAAGAGCAGGAATTTTAAATGAATGTTGCAGGAAGGCATGAGAATGGGATTGATGGCAAATTGTAGAATGTGAGAAAAAATGATAGAAACAAAACTTTGCTATTTGTGTGGAATACTACAGATGATGCACAGAAATGAAACAAGTCTTGTGAAGATTAATCCAGATGAAGAAATGGGCCTGCATTAGCTATTCTGTCTTTGTGGAAGAAAGCTAATCAGAGTCTGCCATGAGCTAAAATGGTTGGAGATTAGCACCTCCAGATCTGATGGACTCATGGAATTAGGAATCCCCTTTGTCAAGGACTGAAGGAAGGACATAAGGAGTTCCTGTTACAAGGACAGACTGAATTATGCATGCCAAAGAGGAAGGAGAAAAGGCATAGGAGTGGGAGGAGGCAGGGGCAGAATGCAGGTATGTGTGCTGTATGAAATAAGATACAGAGCAGGAAAAACAAAGCTGGAAGGAAGGACTTGTATTAAATGTAGAAAGCATGAAGATGTCTGAGAATGAAGTCTAGAATGGAGTCATGTGCTTGTGCTAGTCTGGAAAGAAAATTATTGCAAGGGTGGCTTCAGATTATGCTGATTCAGGGGCTTGCAATGCCCAGGGTAGTTGCTTTTGATGTGAGCTCATTGATTACACATATACACACTCATGGGTCCCTTTACCTCTCCCTCCACACCAGGTAGTCAAGGACATCTGCCTCCCTGCTCTGTTGCTGTCACACTTCTAGCAGGACAAACTGGCCAGTCAGGACCTGGTGCTGAGTGTGGGACTCACAGTCCCAGCATCTCATGCATCTGCAGGGCAGCGCAGCTGCCTGTGCTGCTCCCATCCCCAGTGTGCCAGACACGGCTGCCTTGCAAGCTCTGAACTCCAGTGGCTTTTCACATGACCTCATGGAAAAAGATCCCTCCACCCCATGTGCTAAACTGCCCACTGCCCAATTCTGTCCTCTCTCTGAAACCCCTTTTATAAACTGGAGGACCAAGTGTGGGAGCTCAGAGGTTCTTTGCACAGCGTGGCACAGCCTGGCTCACAGTGTGGTTACCTCGTCACCATCCTTGATAAACTCCTTCCGGCAGATGTGGGCCATGATCCCGGCAGCCAGCGCGTCCCCCAGGACATTGATCATTGTTCTAAACCTGTCTCTGGAAAATGAAACAATAATGGTAAGTTGTTGGCTCTTTGGGGACATTCCTGTGCCTCCATCTGCCGTAATTATGCCTGAAGGCCAGTTTTGCTGGTTTATGAGCTAAAATGTTTAGAAATGTTAAGAAGTTTGGTATCAGGCATCCATTAGTTATTGAGCAGCTCAGTTGGGTTTTCCAGCCTTTTCTGAGCTCGGTGTGCTGTGCTGCCACACATTTGATTGTGTAACTGAGCTAAGTGGTGCAGCTGCGTCCCCCTAGAGATGCAAGCTGATTGAGCACTGAAAAGGTGGAACCGCACATCACACCTGCATTTCTGTCCCAGTTTGTATGTTCAGGTCCAGCAACATGGCCTGATTTGGAGACTGGTGCTGCAAATGTCTGAATTCAATAAAAGCAGAGATCAGCCAGCGCAACCAGTCCCTTATATCAGTGATCATGGTACCAATCTTAGCAACCAAAGTGCTACTTCAGAAGATGATTGTATTGGTAGAACAGGCAGGATACAATCAAAATAATTCAGAGGATTGCTGTGTAACTACACTCACAAACCAAGCAGCCACTGACCATATTTAAGTCTCGTTCATTCCTGTAAAACCTGTGGTGACTTTGGCTCTTATGCTGGCTATGCAGCAGCTCTTAAAGTCTCCTCATTTTCAGCTACCTTTTCCAATTTAAATTTGTATGCTTGACATTATTTTGTGTATATATAGTTTAACTGTTTTTCATTCATTCAGTTATGGGATTTCTTCCTTGTTTACACCTTTTACCCACTGTCTTAAAAATAAATCTATTAAAATACAGATCACAAATAGGCAAAAGTAACTGGCTGTCAAAGACAAGTATTACACTTGAATCATCCTGGAACCTATTAGTTAAAATTGATGAGATTTCAGATAGATGATATAGCTTCTAAGTCTGAAATACATCACATCTTTTCCAAGAAACACATATACATCTGAAAACTCTGTCATATTAGTAACTTAATTTATAAATGTAGGTTTTAAAATGGAGGTTCAGAAATCTCCAGATGTTTGGCTTAATAAAGTCAGTGACGGTCCAATATCAACACTGCCCAGATTTCTGATCTTAATATAGAGAAGAATTGAAACTCTGTGCTGATTTTTTTTTCAGATATTTTAGGCAGGTACTCAGTGCATATAAATATTTGTGCATTTGCCTGCTTAATTATCATGAAAATTCCTGCATGAAAGCTTATTTGTGTGTGGAGTTACCAAATTGTACATGCAACTGTGAGTAACTTCAGCAATAATATTCCACAGCCTACACCTAGACGTGGTTCTTGACTCCAGGACCCAGTCCTACACTTGTTTGCTCAATCCATTTTTTAAAATTCCTGCTGTTCTGATTTTGGGTTTTGCCTTGAAGAAAATTCCCACAAGGACATGTTAAACAGGGAAAAAAAGCAGTTACAGCACATACTGATAAAAGTTCCTGTTACACACTGACTTCTTTCCTTCTTGATTATCAAATAGTGATTCTTGGAAAGATATTCAGTGTTGTGAATTTTGGATTGTGCAACAAGTCAGCTGTGGTAGAGAAGAAGTTGTATGAGCAGAGCTCAAGAGCTTGAGCTCCCTTTTGAGCTCTAATTAGCGTCTTTTCAAGACAGGACTTTTCCAAGGAAACAGTGCTCCACACTGAAACTCTCAAGTTCTTCTTTATGTCTCTAAGCACTAGCTAAAGGTATGAAGGTCACATACACATTATGGCTACCTAAGAGAGTTGTAATACCTGCAGTGCATTGTAATGGGTATTTCAGTCTCGTGAGATCATCTAACCAGCCTTCTTTAAGCATTCTTCATATTCCAGTACTTCCAAAACTAATACTGAAAATATTCATTGTGTCAACCATGTTGACACTTTGCATCTGCAGGCTCTTGAAACCACCAAGTGCCGAAATACAGAAATATGCTTTTTGTTTGAAAGGTCATCTGCAAAAGACAGAAAATTGGGTCTATTCCTTACTCACTTTTTAATACCATCTGGAGCTATAGCCTGAAAAATCTTTTCTCTGTTGTTTTGAAAAGTTGTGTAAGACAAAAAGAAGAATAATTCCCATGTACACTGGAAGACTTACTGGAAAAACAATGGAATGTTGATGTTGCAAGAGCTGGGCAAAAACTGAGCAATATAGAGGGAAAAGGCTTTTGTGTTAGTCTTAAAATATTCATTCAACACACGATTCATGACTCCTAATAATGCTAATAATAATAATAATAATAATATTCTATTATACTGGACAGAAAATATTTTTTCTCACAATTCTTCATACGAAAAAATAAGTGGCTAAAAGTTGAATAAAATAGGAACTATAACAGAATGGACTTGTAACACAATTTACCCAGAACCCTGATGTAATGAAACTCCCAATATTAAAGGAGATATATTTTATATTGCATGCCAGCACTCAGGCTGACTGTGTTGGGGTTGCAGCAGCAGTAGCCATACTCAGCCCACACCATCACCATGCTGTCATGGCTCCTGTGGGCACAGGGGTGCCAGTGGTGGCAGTGGTGCTGGCCTCTTGCAGAGTGCAGACAAACCATGTTTCCTGGGAATGTTGGCCCCTTGCCCAAGGCAAGGTGCCAGAGTTGCCCCTTAAGCACATTTGTCTGGCTCAACCTTCAAATTCGTCTTGAAGATCATCATCCAACCCGGCTAGGTGCAGCCACTTCCATTGCCTGGCTATCCTCCTAGATAAAAGTAGTTCTTAAGTTCTTTTGGGATCTGAGTTGAGGTAGGCACTTCGTTCTACTTCTTCATCCTCCCTCCCTGTGAGTGTGAAGATAGTTCAATGTCCTCTTCTGGACAATCTTATCTATGTAAAAAGCTGCTGTGGTGACCTTTTCAACTCTGGTTTTAGACTAAATGGACTCCACTTTTTCAGCCTTTCCATGCAAGCCATATTTCCAAGACTCATCTAGACTCCCTCATTTGTCTGTCTTTTTCAGTATAATGTCCGCATTAGCAGAGTTTTTAATCTAAGGCTAAATTAATACCATTTCAAATTACATAATCACTTCCTTTGCCTTTTATATATATATATATATATATACACATCTGTGTTACTGTACCCCTGGAGACCATTTGCCTTTTTAGCAGAGTTGCCACCATGGAAGCCTCAAGAGCTTTGTGTTACTTACAGTGCCCAGTCGACGGCAATAATCAACGTGATGTCGTCTGTTGGGAGTCCCACCGAGGTGAGAACAATGACCATTGTCACCAGGCCAGCTTGTGGGATCCCTGCAGCACCTATGCTGGCAGCTGTTGCTGTGATGCTTTACCAACAAAAGAAAGGAATAAGCTTTACTTTCTGGAAGAAACCACACCATGTTTCTAAACCATGCTCTTACACAAGCCACTGCATGGAAGTGCCAGTGTTTTGTGGACAGAATCCAGGTGAGACAGCAAGAACAGGCCAAAGTGGCCAGGGCTGAATTCTCACCCTCAGCCTTTGCAGCCTTGGCACTGGTGGGGCAGTTCTGCTCTCTGCCAGTACCAAAGGTGCAGAGCAGAGGGGCCAGCCAGGCTGTGGGCTGGCTTCTGCCAGCTTCTCGTGGGTCACGGCACCACGCAGCGCTCTGTGCCAGGAGCCTGCCAGCCCCACTCATTGCTGTTCTCCTTGGCAGCTCAGCTCCCAGCACACACCTCTGGGTCACCATGGGCAAATCTGTGGCTGGCCCTGCCTGAGGCCTTCACTGTCAATCCATCTCAAGGGTTAGGCCAAGGGCAAAGAGGCTGGGCCAGGGGTGAGGCCCTTGCACAGCACATGGCTTTGCATACTTGGATCTAAATATGAAGTAAGCCTGAATGTGACTGTACACATTCAGTTTCTGGAAAGTATTTTTACTTCACCTTCATACCATTTTTTCAGCCAGGCAAGTAGAAATGAATGGGAGACCAGGGCAAGAGTAGACCTGGCAGGTTTAACAGTTTTTTCATCGTGTTATTTTTAAGGGAGGGATTTAATTCCTTTTTCCAGGACCAAAGTGACTGGATGTATTCATTTCCACCAAGCTAGTGACTTACAAGAGCTAGGCCATTCAGCAGAAAGACAAAGAAGAAATGTTGTAAAAGGATGACAGAAAGCATTTGCACTGATAATCCTCTGCATTCATCAGTCAAGAATGTCAGAGCTTTTGGCAAGCAGTTAAGTCTCATTAACCTACTATGGAAAATGAGGATAAGCGTATTTACCCATATGGAAACTGAAACAAAGGGATATCCAGTCCCTTGCTTACAGCTGTACAGTGTACCAGTAAGGCAGCAGCAGTATTTCTACCCAGAGCCCTTTTTTAAATAAAAAAAATACATTAGCATGTGGGTGTGATAGGGAAGGGGAAAGACTTAAAATTACATTTTGCAAAAGTTAACTCGTGTAGCATCCTAATAACATTGTAATAGAGCATAGATAGGAAGGGACAGAAGCTCAGTAGCTGAGTAAGAGATAACTATAATGAATATTAAAAGGCTTTCCAGTTAGTGCTGTGAACTGGCTGTCTGATCAGGACTGCTTCTGCCTCTTACATCAGGCCATAAAGCCTCAGGACTTATTTGGGAGTAAAATTTTACAAGCAAGTTCATCTGCTATTCCATTCCATCTTTACCTTAGTGTAGATGTTTCTTTCTGTAAGATGATCAGTTGATGGAAATCTTTACTCTCTTTCTCTGCTACGTCAGTGTTTGCATAGAAACTGATAGAAACTGTTAACCTGGATTTCACAAACTATGAGCAAAGTAGACTGATTATTTGTCTAATAATTTTTTCCCTCTGGCAGAAATATCCTGGCATTCAGAATTATTTGAATTTTAAATCTCCAGGTTGTAAAGTATCAAGATCTGGGGTAGGTTTGGGCTGTAGAATACAGTTAGAATTTGGATTACATCATTGATGGCACCGAGTCCACCATGATTTCCTGTTTAGCTTCCTCATTTGTGCATCTTTTTATTTTTCTTCTCTTGGATTTTTTCCAGTCTTTATGTGTATTTTCAGTCTACTGTTTTACTTCTGTCTAGTCCTTATGTACTAGCACTTAATGTGGGGGGTAAAAGAAATAAAAGGAGGTTCTGCTAAGGAAAAGTTAGAGCTTACATTCTTTCCATTTATTATCACCCTTCTCCTACATTTTTAAAATGACTGTTCTTTCCTTCAAAGTGTGTGTAATATCTGCTCATGCTCTGCCACATTTTAACATCACATGCTAAAAAAATCTTGATTCCAAATCACAAAAGACTGAATTTTAGCACAGGCTCATTCCAACAGTTTTCAAAGAGAGTGCAAGCCTGAAGCAAGAGCTCATATGGGCACAATTTATTTCTTCTTTTTGTAGTCCAACCAGGTCTTGCCAAAAGCCCATTAACAAACCTAAGCTGTCATCTGGGGTTAGATTCAGGACTCTCCTCTCCTTGTCATGAAGGTTTTCAGGTCCAGCAGAAGATGGGCAAGGCCCAGCAGTGTAAATGGGGCAGTGGTGAGGTCAGTGGGTGGGTAGTTAAGCAGATCTCAAATATATTGCACAAAGGTCTGACTATGAGGAATGTTTTTATAATCATTTGTTCCCTGCTGGAAACCTGCAGGTTTCAGTCCCTGAGGAATTCTTTGGCAGTCACTGGAGTTATTCTGGCAGTAATTGTTGAGCTGGATCTTCCAGTCTTTTGGATCCATTACAGACCTTTCAAGGATGGAGTACACAGCTATAACACTCTCTACCCATGTGGTTGTTTATGAAGCTTTCTGCTTTAACAAGCAGCAGAGAGGACAATTAAAAAACATCTTAGTGACCTGACATCTTCATGAAAACCTGCTGTGATTGTAGCATCTGTCCTGCTCCCTCTTCCCCTAGTCCTGCAAGAGCTCCCCAGCACACACTATTCCCTGTTACTTGATCTAAGACTTCCAGTTTTGCAACTTTTTAACCTTTTCCTTTCACTTGAAGACACAAATCAGACTTCAAGTTGAAAACACTTGTGAAGTTTAAAATTGTGTTTTAAACACCAATAATAATAATAAAATGTTCCAATGCTAGACATGATCAATGGGTTACCTAAAAGCAAAAATTAGACAAACAGAAGCACATTTCCTGGTGTTCACATGCATCTATTGAGCAGGACCACTACAATTTCTCTTTGAGCAGTCCCTGATCTCTGTGTTACTTGGAAACAACCCTTCTATGAGGGATGCATCTTTGATAACAGCAAAGATGAGTTCTGTTCTTGCTACATACAAGAGTTGTGCCTCAGACTCAACCAAATGATGACCCCGATGGGTCCCTTC
>WEZZ01036085.1:0-37201 GCA_013400585.1 Chloropsis cyanopogon | reverse complement strand
TTAGGTCAGCCTTGGGAAAATCTCTGGAAACTTGTTCTTAACTAGTAAAGAATCTGTGAGTCTGTAAATTATTTCTCTTCATTGTCCAGAGATTTAAACTATGGCAATCCCGAGTGGGGATGAACATTATTTATCCAGTAATAAGGTCAGATTTCTCTAGAAGTGTATAGTCTAACCTGGGTTTATTCTTTTAATTTTTCCTCTATCACATATAAGGATTTGATGCTTCCTATCAAGTTGAAGTTGCTATTCTAAGGTTTTTACAAGTTGAGCAGGAAACCTTTTTAGGAACAGTGTTTTAAGAGGGGAAGAAATACATTATTTGCCTGAAGAACTGTACTTTTATTCACAAACCCTTGATGCTGCATAAAGCTGACACTAGTCATCTCCAAGAGTTCACAATAAACAGTCTAACAAAAGCTTTCAACATTTCCCTCTCAAATTAAGTGCAGCTATTCCTCAGACTGAGAGACCAACTAAAAAGAAAAAGCATCATTTTTCCAGGAAGACAGGTAAAAAGGACAAGACAGGGGGAGTTCACTTAGCAGAGAATCAAAGTTGTGAACCTGGCAGAAAAGGAATGACCAACTGGTAGAAAGAGACACAGAGAAGATCAAAAGATATTGAGGCTGGTTATCAGACACTTAGCAGAGATATTCTTTGCTTTTACTTACTTTTGGTGTACTTTTTTAAGAGAAATAATTTACATCCTGACACACAGTGTAAACAGATTTTAAACCTCTGTTTGCGACGAAGGAGATTTTGTTTATCCAGACAGCCATACTGCCAACCAACACTGCACAGGCATCTCCACATTCCTCCCTCTGCTCCATCCCTCATGGTAGCTTCTTCTCTTCCCCATTCCTACTGGGTGTGTACAGCTAGAGGATTCAGCCTGCTGCTAACTCTCCTGGCATCACAAAGCCAGTGGAAATAAGCATAAGTCACTAATAAATGTTACATCCCAAAGCTACAGCATGAAGAAAGATGGCCTTTTTCCCAGAAGCTGTGCACTGAATATTTAAATTTGTTTGCAAACCATCACTGAAGGCGGTGTTGTCAGCCTGGGCACGTAGCTAAGTGCAAGTGGTGCTGCCTGCAGTTAATTAGTAAGTTTGCTTTGCTAGGCTGTGACTGCAGCAACTTTCTTCTCAAAAATGCCTTTCATGTACATAGCTGGAAACAAAACGTTCCACACAGAAGTCCTGTCCACGTGTTTAACTCTCCTCCAGGGTGTCGCCAATTGACAATCTCCTGAATAAAAACAAATCAGTGTTAATGTGAACACACGAGGGGGTTTGAATGTTCTTACTGCATCTTACTATTATCTAAAGATTTTCTCTCAAGTATGCATTTTTTCTGGTATTCTTAGTGCTTTCTTCTTATCCAAAATCTCTTTCACATGCACTTGTACATACACTAAGAGCTTCATGTGGCTGCTCTAATAATGTATAAATTATTTATTAATTTTCCACTATATAGACAATTTGAGAATTAAAAAATAATAATTTGAATTAAAATAATAGGAAAAAGATGATTTTTCATACAATTTGGCAAACAAGTCTAGTCTTTGAGTATAATTGCCTAAATATAATTCTGTATTTGAAATATTCAATTGTTTTTGAAAATAAAAGTTAGGTAAGGCAATGGGACAAGTGGGAAAGGGCAGCAGATGGGGACAATGCCTAATATATTATGATGTTTCCCCTCATTCATGAGGATTTGTTTTGAAACCAAACTTGCTTAGGATTTTGGAAGGCTCTTTTTGCCTGCATTTTAAATCCCTTGGCCCGAATTTGCTTTTCTCACATATTCTAGAATAAATGTTATTCATCTTCTTAGAAGTCAGTGAAACTGCACAGAGGTAAAAACCGATAGAAGAAAATCAAAGGTTTTAAAGGATACTCACTGCAGTACCTTTGTAAAGGTGAAATTAGTTAGTTTAGACTGTTAATCACTTGTCAAACTCTGACATTATATAAAGCATTAGCAGCTGCAGTCTATTGTCCAGACAAGGATAATCAGCAAATCCAAGTTTATAAATTGTTGACTGGAAACAATGGTGTAAAGATAACCCTGGAGAGGTTGTGAAAGACTTCACTGGAGTTTATTTGCATTGCAATTCTGCTGGAAGTCACAGACGCTTGGCTTCCTACCTAGTTACTGCCATTTATTTTTGATATGCCCCAAAGCATCCATGACACTTATTAAAATAGAACGGTGTCTAGGCAGCCGGCAACGCTACTGTATCTTGTTTCAGCAGTCGCTCTATTTTAAGAAGTCCCAAAGAGGTTCAGTGTACATCTTCAAACCTACTACATCTGTTGATTCATGTAGCTCATGGAACCTTTGACCTGGATCAAAAAATTCCAGCACTTAGGAAGGGAATCTGTGCAGCTTCTAGTGTCCACTTAGTGTGGTGTGCTAGCAAGGCATTCTTATTTATGTAGTTTTCTTTATATTTTTGGTACATTTATAAATTATATTTGCCTGTAATAAAAAAAAAATTCCACCTTGCTATTCCATATTCTGCATCTTTATTTTTCTGTGTAGTGTCTTGATATATCTTTGCACAAAATATGCCTTTTATTTTTTTTTAATGGTGTCACTAATACTGTATATATAAGAATTTCCCTTTTTTCTCACTTTTGTGGCAAATTCTTTCTGCAATTTCTGGATGCAAGCCAGATATGTTAGAGGGAAAATTGGAGCTATTCTCTCTGCAAGCCTGCCAATGTTCTCGCAACAGGGAATATTAGTTTATAAATTGCCCCAGGGAGAAATGCCAGTCACAGAAAACTCAGGAGTTCCACAGGAGCCAAATCACACCTTTCTCGTATCTCATTTCTGTGTGTTCACATTCAAATGTAAACAATGTTTACATTTTAAACAGATTTTGGCATTATAAAAGACCTCTCTGCTTCATACATCTTGGTGAAATGGTTCTGTCTGAAATGTCTGTTTCTTGCAGACTGCTTTCTATTTTATTGGGGAAAAAAAAGCTGATGCAAAATAAACCAAACTGTCTAATTATTCCTGACATATTGCCTATCGGAATATAAGCACCAGGAGAGGAGCAAAAGGCCAGCTTCTCTTATCAAGTCTGTTCTCGTTGCTGGCAATTCAGTTTGCTTCTCACAAAGAAGCAGAGTTTTGATGAGTATTTTGAGATGATGAGTGTCTGTCTCAGTAACTGATGGTGCAATTATGCCATGACATGGAGGATACAAGTCAGATAAAATAGGCTGTAATGAGCTACATAAAAGGACAGCAAAATATCCCCTCAAAAGTGAAGGCCATCATACTGGAAGGATACATTTCCAGGTCATTTCAGTCAGCATCACTGCAGGAATCTGTCCAGCTACACCAGCTGTGAATGTTCCCTGCAAGAACAAGTTGTTGACAATTATGTCACCCATTTCTGAGTCTTATTTAATAACTCCTATTTCCAATCTGCAAGGATGCTATTGGATGTTGCATGATTATATTGTTTACAGTCCTGCCTTCTTCTCAGTGAATATGCTGGAAAAGCATTTTTTCACTTGAAGGTTTCAGGCACAGTATCTCTTGCAAATGTCCTGAATGCTTTACAGTGGAAAGAAATTACACAAATTGTGACCCATGGCCTGTAGATGTAATTAGGTTTCTAATTAGAGGATAGGATATAAACTCATACATTTGCATTAAATTTGTTTGACAGAGGTTCCCCAAGTGTTTAGTACCTTCTGGCCTAGGCTACCTCAGAGTGAATATAAAATTTAATTCAGTAAAACTTTGCTTATTCATGCCTACATAGTTTTTCATTCTGAATTTCTTTGGATACAGAATGCAACTGAAAAGAGGATCAGCTGAGGACACTTGGCTTGCTCAGCCTGGAGAAGAGGAGACTGAGGAGAGACCTCATTGCAGTGTTCAACATCATCTCAAGAGAAAGCAGAGGGGCAGGCACTGATCTTTTCTCTGTGGTGACCTGTGACAGAACCCAATGAAATTGGGTCAGAAGTTGTATTGGGGAAGGTTTAGGTTGGATATCAGGAAAATGTTCTTCACCCAGGGGGTGGCTGGACACTAGAACATGCTCCTCAGGGAAGTGGTAACAGCACCAAGACTGGCAGAATTCAAAAAATGTTTGGACAATGCTCTCAGGCACATGGTGAGATTCTTGGGTGTCCTGCATGAAGAGTTGGACAGAAGTTGGATTAGATGGTCCTTATGGATCTCTTCCAACTCAGCATAATCTATGATTCTGTGAGATGTAATTGTCCCTGGAGAGGAATCACACCAGCTAAAAAGCATGTACCCCTTCTTGTGTCTTGCAGACAGACATCATTTAAACCTCTGTAGGGAACAGACATAGAAACAATTGTCCTGTGAATAGCAGGGAGTTGAACTTGGTGATTCTTATGGGCCTCTTCTAGCTTGATATAACCTCTGAATTCTGAGAGCAGTGGATCAAAGCAGCTGTGTTGTCCTTTGCAGAACAAAAGGTTCTGATAGGAGGGAAAACACACCATGAGAAAAAAGATTTGTCAAGTAGAAAGGCAAAGAATTAGGCTGTGAGTTGAAGATAAAGACAGGGAGTTTAAGTTGACTGGAGGAAAGGTTTAAGGGTGGGAGAGGGTATTATCAGACATCTGTCTAAGGGTGAGGTTCTTAGGCAAGACTTCAAAAATACTTTGCCTTTTACCTTTGTGAAGATGAACAGTTAACTTCATAAGTTTACACAGCTCTCCTTCTATCCTTGAATACTCTGTCCACCAGCTCCAAACCTTAGCGTGACTACCCCTCTAGCTGCCCTTTAGTCTTTCCCTCATGCCCTGATCCTTTGGGACAGCCTGGGGAGGATGTGCAGCACCCTGGGGTTCCCAACCCTCAGGGGGAAGGATTTCCTGCCTGCCATTCTCTGCCTCAGCCCCAGACACCTCCTGCCATGTGCCCCAGGAGGAGCAGTAGCCCCTGGTACCTTGCACTCCCTCCCTTCAGCCCAAGATGTGCTTCCCTTCCATCTAGCACTGGCTGCAGGGTGGACCCCTGCAGGAGCTGCAGCATGGCCCCAGGGACTTCACCTGGGTGAAGGAACTGTTTCTCTAGAGAAAAATATTCTCCATGTTCCCTAGGGACAGCTTTTGTTTATTTATGTTCAGATACAAATCTCTTCAATTGTTTGGGAATGATAGGTTTCTCCCCTTGGAACAGAAAAACACAACCTTTGTGAGATAGAGGTAGAGCAAAGCAACTGGCATTCATGAGCTGCTGGTTGGCATGAACAAAGGATATTGAGATAAGACAGTGTAAAAGAAAGGTTTCTGTTCTCCCTGATTATGCACAGATGCAGTAGAGGCATGGGGGAGGCTGGGGAGAGGGAAGGGGCTGTGAAGTGGCAGAATCACAGATGCATTACACACTCTGTGAATTTATCCACAAGCCTTTTTAACACCTTAGCAAACCGAGTTGTAGTAGTAGATCCTATTTTTGGTTTTCTGGCTAACTGCACAGTCAGAAATATTTTCTATTAAAGCAGGTCAAACACAAAGACAGAGAGAGGAATAGAAAAGTATACAAATATTGGCCACAGTTGTTATGCCTTTTTCAGCTTTGCAGAATGCTGGAAAACAAGATTTTATCAAAATCTTAAAGGGCCCAATTGTTTCAGCAGCTCCTTAGGCAGATTGGAAAATGAAAGCAAAGAAGGTTGTAGATGATAGTTTTCCTGCTTTTGTTTTTAATTTTTATGTTGGATATATGTGGCATTTCATTTCTGTTTATATTTCTTTCCATAAAATAATAACTTTGTGGGGAAAAAGAAAAAAGGCTTAAAATAGTTATTACAAGCAAAAACCTTGGCCAGGCCCCTGAACTGGGTCTATTTCTTGTTTGATAGAAGTCAATGGAAAACTCATATCAATGTCAATGCTTTGGGGTTTTTTTGCTGCATTTATCATGCCCAGATAGACAGGTGATAGATAGAGTGCTACACATGCCTGGAATATTTTTTCCATGAAAAATGTGACAGATACCACCAGACACTACTACAGTAACATAATGCTTCAACACTGATTTCTAGAATTCCATGATGGACTTCATTAATCATGAACACACAACCTCTAATAATAATTCATGGTATAAACATAACTAAAATAATAATTAGAGTTTTTAAAAATTTCTTTCAGAATTGAAATTACTAGAGCAGGTTGATGGAATCTAAAAAAGCATTCATACCATGAAAAAAGATCAGTCCTACATTCTGTGTTAAACTAATATAAAAAAGATTACAAGTGATTTAAGACTACCCACTTGAGACAAACAGTAAAAGGACCCTCCATAAGTGGACTAATTATCTTGCTTACTCAAACAGGGACTTAAAACCATTCAGTGTGGGATCCATAAATGAGTCTATTTTTTAAAGGTTGCTTTAAACTGTATTTTCCTGCTGGAAATACCCTTCACATCTTATGAACCATGTCAATCAAGACAGCAGCAGGGCCTCTTCATGGCTGAATGCAGACACCCAAATCTGCCTCTGGTCCATGGTGTGGCAATCCCCCGTGAAGACAGCACATCCCCTCGGTGCCTGGGTGCTGGTGTCCCCTTCACTGCTGGTGCACCAGCTCCTCTAGGACCTGGTTGAGTCTTTCTGAGCACTCACAGTAAGTGTTGATCCCAGCAGCCATCAGAGTCAAGTGAAACAATCAGAGAAAATCAGGTAGCAGGAGGTCACACGGGTTTCCCGGAAACTTTGGAAAGTTGCCTGAGTGCAGAGGCTTTGCAGTGTCACCCAGCCCGAGCCTGAATGCCGAGTTCAAAACCCAGCAACTGCAGTCTTCACTGCAGCCAGCTGAGCAGAAGGCAGAGCTGTACTCCATGGCCAAAATACATAATGCACCAGATCCTCATCCTATGTAAACAGGGAAATGACTGTAGCACAGCTACGCCAATTGACTCTAATCAAGGCTATGGGCCAAGAACTCAAAGGTCATGTCTACAAGGCTCAAAGCAGGGGTGTATTACAGACCTCTGAGCTGGCTTCAAGTATTTTCTTATATGGCACAGTGCAGTTCCCTATTGTGATGTGAATGTGGGCCCCAGGAGTCGCTCAGATTGCCAGATAACTCAGCTACAACACATGGTCACAGGTGTACACACACTGGTAGGTATGGATGGTGCCAAGGAGATCTCTGTGTCCTGCCATGCACAATAGTGCACCTAAAGTCTCACAGATTTATCTGGTGACACCAACACTTAGGACTTTTATACAACCTAATCACCTGGGTTTTTTCTTTTTTCTTTTTTTCTCTTTTTCTTTTTAGATATGCTTGAATAAACAAGACAACAGATTTGCCATGTTATTGCTCATGGTGGGAATTGCATTCACTGCTTTTATCTTCATTACACTGCCTACATGTAGTCCTTGAGTATGGGAGATGCTGGAAGGTTTGAAATCCCTCTAAATGAGTCCAGTGACTAAAAATTACCATCTACCTACCTGAAATTATTCAGATCCTTTCCCTGTGAACTGCTGAATCAGATGGATGTGCACAGTCCAGCTGCCAATGGCAATGGAAAGACCGCAGATGGAATGAGCTGGCCAGTGACATCCCACTCCATCTTCTCATACAGCAAAGCCTTACAGCTGTGGCAAATGCCAGAACATTGTGGGGAAAATTATGTTACGAGCATCTTATAAGCAGTAGCTTTAAATTTCGATGATTTTCAGAATGGCTCCTTTCACAAGTAACTTGAGATAAAGAGTGATTGTCTCCACATACCTACCAAATAGATGTGCAGAGGGTTTCTATAAATCAGGGCTGGAGAAAGGCCTCTTTTAAAGTTTGTCCTTTGGTCTCTTGAGAGAGAGCAATCCAGTGGGTTTGTTTTATCATGCTCACTGCTGCTTAAAAGAAGACAAAATGTGGCAAGCAGCTCATTAAGAGAGAGAGAGATTGGATCTGTGTTAATATGCAAATGCTAATCCATTAGGACCCTGCTCATACACCAATCAATCAATTAACTCGTCTGTCTCTGTATTGTTCATTATTTGAAAAATGCTTTTAATCATTTTGCTATGCATTAATTAATAGCATGCCTAGTTGAAAAGGAAAAAAGAATTTTAGCATTCCTTGGGGCTTACATGTACAAATATTTAGTATTCAGCTGTGATTCCATGATTAAGACATACCATATATCCAAAGATAGCACAGGGATTTACAGGAGCAGAGATACAGGGCAATTTGATTTCATAGCAACTATTTTATATATGTATATCTATATATATTTATGTCTTTTATAAAGCACTTGATAGAGTAAGTAATTATATGCAATAGATTTTTACAAAATAAATACAGAATTTCAGAAAAAGAAATCAAAAGTTATAAAATATGTTTTTTCATTTTTCTGCCATTTAAGAATGCCAGATCTAACTCCATGGGGCGAAATAGCAGCAAATGGACACAGTTCCACTGACTTCAAAAGAAATACTACAGAAGACACGAATTTGGCTCCAAAATTCAATGAGGGAGCAATAAACATAAAAGCTATTCTGGGTGGAACTGGATTTTCTAAACAATAGTGACTTTCCATTTAAAAAAATGTATTGAGGAAGAAAATGGGTTGCAATATGGGAATGAAAATTCTAAACTGGGCAATAGGTGTGCAGTGGGACAGGCAATTTGAAATTGATACAGAGATATGTGGAATTATTTGAGAGTAGGATGAGCAGAGCTTCCTGCATATCCTAGAAATCAGGCAGCATTATTTTACAAATGCTGTGTGCTGGAGTTTGTGGATATCATAGAAAAAGAAAGAGCAGCAGTCAAGGTGAGGGAAGAGTGATATACATGAGAATTTAAACAAAGGTGACAGTCACAGGGAGCGTCTGAAGCAGATTAATAGATGCAGGAAAAATAGGACCTGAGAAAAGTTCAGGATCAAGGATAAAATGAAGGTGACAAAGAGGTAAAGCAAAATGTGCAGCCTGGTTTTGAAAGAGTCAGGAATGATTGTATGGAGCAAAAGGATGTTCCTCTGCTGTGTGCAGAGCTTTATTTCTCTCCTTCAGATGAGTATGGCTTTTCCAGGTGAGTAATGCCATTAATTTAATTTCTTTTTATACCAGCTGTTGCCTTCAAAGAAACTGTATATCTGAATAGGGTTCACAGAAGCAGTGATTTGCAGGCTCAGAGTTCAGGCAATTTCTAAGCTGCCCCAGGGCTCATCCTTGTCCCTGTGTCAGGGAGGCTTCCTATCCCTGTTTGCACCATCATGTGCGAGTGGCTCCTGTCTTTCACTGCAGCCTTCTCCATGCAGCCACATGCAGCGACCTCTGTGTCTTGAGACAAAGAGAAATGCATTGCTGTGCAAGTCTTTGCATTTTCTGCCTGATCTGTCTTCCGTAATTTAGTCAGAGACAAGGAACACCCATGCATTATGGACTGCTAATTCTCGGCACACATCTGCCTTGTTAAGTATGAGTCACAAAGCTCAAATTGCAGAGTGTTTATCCGTTTGAAATCCTGAAGCTTTTACTGCTACAGAAGGAAAATGACTGATCCCTTCACTTACAGGGTTGTTTTCCAAAATGTTACTACACTAAGGATTTCCAGGAACATCACTACTGCCATGAAGTATCAAGGTAGATTTTATTAGTGAGTACATGCTGAGTACTGTTCATACAGTACATACAGAGTTGAAATGCTATCTATAGTTGTGAACTAACCCTTATTTTTATACTGCATGAGCTTATATTCTTTTTCTCTTTCTGACTTTTGTGAGTTGTGTTTATATGTTCTATTTTGGAAGGATATTTGAGAATCTGTTCAAGAGCAGCACAGAGCAGTAAAATAAGCAGAGGGCAGGACCTTGAAATTTATAACTCAGGTCATGCCACTTATTTACTATTTATTACTCATATTATTTTGCCTTAATGGCATGAAAATATTTTTTGCTTCACTGTGGTAGTTTTAAATTCAAAAATCAGATTGTCCCTTTATTGGATAATGCTTGCTGTGAAGCTCCTGAAAACAGAAAAAGAGGAAATAGTGGTAAAATACAGACAAATGAAAGTGCTTGATCAAGGTCACCCTCCAAGAAAGTAGCAAACTTGGGAATAAATAAATACTGAACTGGCAAGTGAGCACTGTGAAAATGCCAAGGGCCAAAGCATATGTTTTATTTTTAGGGGAACTACTGAGTGTGTAAAATGGAGCTACTTGAATAAATTATCCCATGATCTAACCTACTGAATGCCCTATAATATTCACAGTGTACCAGGCTTTGGGGATGTTACAGAAGAGATGAGAACCTCTGAGCAGGAGCTTGTTAGAAAAAGAATGGTTAGAATACCTGTGAGTGCGTAAGACTTGGACTTAAAGCTTTAGCTGATTTGGGTTTGGAAAGTTTTCAATGTTTTCAGAGGGTGAAAGATGAAAAGATTAGGTTTCAACTTTTTCATGAAAAGAACTGAAATTGAATTTTTGTAAGAAATAGGACTTGTAAGAACACAGAGCATCTTTATTAAAAAAAAAAAAAAAAAAAAACCCTGAAAATTTTTGACCAGCTCAAATTTTGAACATGAGACAATCACTGCGCCTTTCCCTGTTGTAGGAGGTGGAGTTTGGGAGCAGCTGCTGTGGGGAGAGTATGAGTAACTGCTCTGGAAAACCACTGTGCTAATGTGATGAGGAGTGGCCTTGAGATGCAGGAATCATCTTATTTGTTAAAAGCCATCACTCACACGCTGACAAGAAGGAGAAATAAGTTACTGTGGCTCTGGCCCAAGATGTGAAACCCTGACACTCATTCCTTACTCCACCTCTGTGCATTGAACTTCAGATTAAAACTTCTCAGAAGTATTAAGTGCTGAGATGTTTTTATTTTACTTTGCCATCCATAGACCAGGAGTTTAACACTTTCCTGCTTCGCATGGAGTATTGGGTGGAAAAGGGCACGTGATGTCTGTGGAGCTGTATGGCTACAAAAGCCAGCAAGACATCCAAGGTTCTGTTGCTAAGGAATACTAAACAGGAATTCTGGGGGCAAAGGAGATATTGTATCCAGCAGTACCCCAAATTCTAGTGGACACAAAGGAAATGAATAAACTTGGACTCATTCATCTCAGCACCATTTAAAAGATTTGGACAATGAGTTCTCACTGGGAAAGGACAAAAATCAGTAACGGAGTTTTTTTTTTCCAAGGCATTAAACAGGAAATTCCTAACAATGGAAAGCTTAAAACTTTAAATCTGGCACCAAGACTATGAATGTACTTCCTTTTGTATGTATTTGTTTAGATATGAAAAGAGTGAAAAATATTTATTGCCTTTTCTTCAGAGGCAAAGACAACATTTTTTTTTAAAGTCACAGGCATGTGATCATGGGGTATGTTTATACACAGCTGAAGCCAGATAGGCTGCAGATTTTATGGTTTGGGTATGGAGAGGCAGAAATTGCACAGCTCTCCATGCTGATCTCCCCTGCATTCCTGGGAAGAGGGAACTGCAGAACTAAGCACTTCTGAGGCTTGAAGAATTCACCAAGAGATACTTGCCTAACCCTGTGATTACTTCTATCTGTGCCTATAAACATACTGTAAATCATTATGGTATGGGAAGTTGTCTCCGTGCATTGATTGCAGATAACAGATGACATTTTAAACAAGAGAAAAATGAAGTCCTCCCGCTCCTGACGTTTTCACCACTTCTTTTCTTTACTAATTTTCATTGTCAGAGGCAGTTTGTGCCAAAGTGCTAAAGTGTTGCTTCCATAGATTTGTAAAGTGAATTAAGCTCTTCATCCATCTCCTCTGAAGAGTGTATTGATATGCTCCTCTCTGTGTGTGAGGTAGAAGAGAAACAGCTTTTCAGAGGCACAGAACTGGGAATAATATTTAAGAATTACCAGTTAGGCCACAGGTTTTCAAAGGAGTTGTATCCTGGCTTAGAGTTTATCCTTCTGTCTCTGAGGAATCTTTCAGTAACTGTTCAAAACATGTCCCCATGCTTTGCCTTGGGCCCCAGCCCCCTCCCTGCCCCCTTGCTTTGTCTCTCAGAGCTGCTTGGTAGGTTTGTTACCAGAGTTAGGCACAGAAATCTGGACACAGGCTAATGAAAGCCCTGCAACTTTCAGTCAACCCTTTCAGTCATCTTGTGCCCAGGAAATCTGTTCCCAGCATGCTTTTATCTACCAGATCCATAATTCTCCATGAGTCTCCCATATGAAATATGAAAACCAGAGCAAAAAAATCCTCTCTGTATCTAAACAGTCACTACTCCTAAGTCATCAAAAATGAAAAGCAAGATTTCCTGAAACAGGAAGTCTTATAAAAAGTATACAAATAAGCAAAAGTGCAAATATGCTGGAATCTTTTAATTAATCCCTATTTTCAAGGCTCCTAAGTTTGCATGTTCCTGGTTTTATTTCCTAAACTAGGGCTAGAATTGTATTCTTTAAAAATGTCATATAAATTACATTCTTTTCCCATAGTTCCAGTAAGTGGAATTTTAAAAAGGCTTTCCCAACACCTCCAAGTACTGCAATATCTTTGCAGATAAATTCCAGTCACAACCACTGACTTCAATGCCTAGCTTAAAAAATGTTATATATGCCACTATGCTTGGGAGTGGCTTTGCATAAGGAAATGGTTTTAGGTAGAAACAGGTGCTCCTAGAGTTATTAAGACTTGTTTGTCTCTAAAGTAATTTTGGGTGGGGAACAAAAAACATTTGAACATGACAGGAGTGAAACAATGTCAATGATCTATCCCGAACTCCACCAGTTCTGTATCAGTGCCACATTTATGTGTATAGACCTTAAAAAACACCAGAGAGCAAACACAGATGAACAGAGGGAATAGATTAGGAACCCCCACAGCTGATCACCAGCCTGGGACTGTCCAGGCTTGTGTCTGAGTCCTTGTCTGACCTCGGGAGAGATCTTGCCCCTCTGTCCCTCTTGCGCCTTACTTATCCTGTTTATAAGATGAGGTTAATGATTTTGACTTCTGTTGTAGAGAATGTTGAGACCTGCCAATGAAAACTGTCACAGGAAGAAGGCTGAGGACTGTTACAATGATTGTAGTGGTCATTCCCAGGGCTTTTGAAATAATGAAGATAGTAACAATCCAGAAATAGATCCTTTCACTGGACGGGCACTCAGTGGGTGAAAAATATTGATTGCATCATATGCCAATTACATCTTTTAGGCAGCAAATATATTCCTCTCTTTATTTGGAGGTTAACATCTTTCTCCATGACTTCTATAGGTTCCCACTTGGCAGCCTGTGCCTGGCCAAGGAAAATATCTGAACAGTGGTGATATGCTTTGGTGAATCACACCTTTCAAGACTATTTGCTGGGTCTTAGCATTTTGTCTAATTCCTTCATGGAGCTACTGGATCCCACCGCTGCATTTTCTCTTCCCTGCTGAGCTCAACTGTAGAGCCATCTAAATCACATCCCTTATTTTTCTCATGTGAGTTAGCCTTTCAGGTCTGAATCTTACCCCCTTCCTTTATCTCTAATAGCCACAGTAATGCCATTTTGGTAAAGCACTTAATTTGGTGTGGGTTTTTTTGTTTTGTTTTGTTTCGTTTTTTTCTACTGTGTTGGGGCCACACCAGTATGAAGTAATGAAATCCATGTGGTAGCTTTGCCTCCAGAGATGCCTTGAACAAATATGGCTCTGAACCCAATTCTCACTCACTTTATTGGCAGGTATTGCTGTGCCACTCACACAGATATTAATGTGTCTCCCTGGACAATGGTCCAGGGTTTGTCCCTACTGTGACATCAGAAGTGTTTTGCCAGGAATTTTAAAAAACAAACAAGCCAAGATTTTAGCACAGTATAAATATGAAACAAGTAGTAGGAAAAGATAATGGCATCAATACATATATTTGGCAAAAAAATGTTTCTTAAAAAAAATCTTGGGGGCAATTACATTAGTTAAATTAAACCCCCGTAAAATTAGAGCATGGACTGCAATGAATCAGGGAGAAGTCTGAGGGTTTTGTTAGCAGGTTGTAGCCCCTAGCGACAGACAGACTGATTAATACTGAAACAGCCTCCAGCAAAGGGATCCTGTGTCAGGAGATGAGACCTGTGCATTACTCACAGAGGTCTCCTGGAGAGGCCAAGAGCACTTTCAGCCTTCCAGTTTCAGTTTGACAGTGGGTCAGAATGTACAAGCTTGGAAATGAACAGGAAGAGTTTCACCTGCCTTGGCAAATTCAAGATATTAATATGCATAACACAATTTAATTTACTTCCATAGATCCCATCCTGTTAGCTCACAGCAGGGTCTAAATGCTATCCATTTAGAAAATGTTGTCTTGTGTTTTGTTTTTTAAAGAAATTTTCCCTCTACTGTCCTTTCCCCCTTCCCTCTTCTCCCCTCTCATAAATCTGTAATCAAAATACTTTTCTCATTACAGTTTCTGTGTCTGACATTAAAGATGGTTTAAAATTCATAGCACATTGCTTGATGTTAAATTTTACTCAATAATAGACCATTAGTTTACTTGATACATGACTCTCTGAATACTTTGTACCAGTAAATATAACAAACTCATGATAATTACTGTGTGTAACATGTTTGCATTCAAACATGACCTTGAACTTACTTTTCAAACATTTCAGAAATGTCAGCTATGATGATGATCTTTCTTCATTACTGAAAGGAGTTTCTGGGTCTGAATTGTGTAACACACATTTATATCTATTAAAAATGACACAGTAGAGCTATTTTTATTGTTTTAAAATTTTAAAACACTTTTAAATCTCAGTAGCCCTCTGAGTCATGCGATCCTGTGACCATCTCGGCACTTTTCCAATCCAAAAGTCTATTAAAAGCTTTGACAAAAGAAACCTTAATTTATTTCAGAAGCAGTGCAAGGCCAACCTGCATGCTTATTAACACCCTGCTAAAAATGTCATAGGCATATAGCAGCATATTTTACTGAGAGGCATGTAGTCCTACTGTGAAAAACAAGTGGTATTATTTTGGGTAAAAATGGACATTACAGCGTGTTTATCAACACTGGAAAACAACTGCAGCAAGTGAAGGTGGTGCAGTGATACAACCCCTGCTTTTGTAATCACCTGAGCTTGGTTTTGATCTGCCAGGTGCAGCAGGATCAGCCTCTCTGCAGCGAAGGAGACAGTCCTGTGATGTGTGACCCTGCCTTGGGAGTGGGCTTTAGGCAGTGAGTTAAGGGGGCTGCAGCTCACCAAATGGTTCAGCCAACTTGCCATGGGAGACAAAACCTTCATTCCAGCAGGATACACCATGATGTTGAAAGCACGCAGCTGCTGGTCCACTGCCCTCTAGTATATGACAATGACCTTTAACTTAGAGCTGAGAAGTGACCCTCACCTACACTGTATTCTGCAAATAATGAAGAGCTTTGGTCCCAGTGGAAAAAAAAAAATCTCATAAGGAAGAAATTGTCTGTTGTCTAGGAATGGGTGTGGAGAAACGTGACTGCTTCCAAACCAGAACATGACACCATCTCTGCTGGAACTGCCTATATTGAGAGAATGGGGAGATTCTTCCCTGCTTCATAGGTCTAAGTGCTCAAATGCTACATTCATGAAGAGTTAAAATTAGAGGGTCTCTGAATCCTTGTGCTAAAAGCAGCAGCCAGCTCCACTTCTCTGAATCCTGTTTGCTTTCAAACTATTGAGGCTGCTTTAATTACCAAAGTGAAAGTGACACTAGTGCCAGTCATTTATACTCCCTTATGCACATTTCCATGCAGCTTCTCCCAAGCATTTTCTAATTTAGGTACTGTCCACATTAGAATTCAAGCCATTCCAGCCACAGTTATGTTTAAATGTGGTTGCATACTAGTTCAAGTTCCAGCATACCTTTTCTGACCACAGAGGAACCAGGATTTTTAAACTGTGGCTGTTTTCCTTCCCTCCCAAAGCGTTGCAAGCTGTGTTGTGCTGTTGATGGCAGCTCAGGCCTCCAGTCAATATGTATGGTGTGATTTTGGTAGAGCCTTTGGTAGAGCCTTTTGACCTGTCTAGGCTCTGCTTCTGTTTCTCTGGATAGACAATATGGACTGTGATTTGGTACCCACTATTCTGGCAGGCAGAAAACACAGAAAGAAAATCCTCTGGGACCAAAGGCATTGCATGAGAGCGCTGTTAAACAGGAATAACAGCAAACCCACTCCTCATAGCATCTCAGTAGCAGGGCTATTCCTTCCTCTTCAAAGGTTAAATACTGCAGTTATGACTGAAATGGAGCCATTTTGAGCAAGAATTCTATACTCAAAAAAAGATGGTTTGGATTCTGCTTTTTTTAAACTATGGTCAGATTTGGGAGATTTTAGATATCACTATAACTTGACTTGTATCTCTCAATGAAACAATGCACTGGTGTAAAATTGACACATGTAAGCTGATTAAGACTCTGGGGAATCCAAACCTCTGGATTTCTGTTTGAACAGCTATTACATTCTGTGTTTCAATGTTGGTGGACAAGTAAATGGCCTGCAACTCACTAAGCAGCAATGCAACAGCTTCGTTTTAAACCCTGTGATGCAATCTGGTCCAAAACCTGATGTCTCGGAGCAGGGATTGGGGCTAAAATTCATTCATCAAACTTGATTTAGTCCACCAGTTTGCCTATTGCTGTTCACTGAATGATGGAGTTCTCCTCATGCAGAAGTCAGATTTAAATCCTTGCCTATGCCTTAGCTCATATGGTTGAAAACTTGTCTGTGGTTCACATTTAAACTCTCCTGTATATCTATATAGGGTAGAGAATACATTTTCAACTCCTTAAGGTGAGAGAAAAATTGCAACTTAAAACAGAATGTTGCAAACAGAAAGGTTTTTTTTTCTATGACATCAGGAAATGCAATCCAGGAATTGTTACAAAAAAAAACATTCTGAGAGGGCAGACAACACAGTTTTTCAAATAGGAAAAATAAGTGTTTATATTCTTAATACTGTTTCTCAAAAAAATATTAGAAGCTTTTGAGGGAAATCATCTCAAGTTTCAACTATCTTGAAACACCTTGTACTTGGCTCTTTTACCCAGGCTTTGAATGAGAAATACCACCTTTGATTCACCTGTTATGAATCTCTTGCTTTTACTTTTTTAAGATTAAAAAGTAAAAGCAGTAAAATAATAGATTTTAAAGTAAAAAATAAAAAGTTAAAAAGTAAAAATGTATCACTTTGTGTGTCTCATGGGAGGAAAGACTTTAATGGAAAAATATCTCCAGCTTCAATTAGGATACTATCTCAAAAATGTCTCAAGATCATAAATTAGAATAATCTAATTGGACTTACTTCATTTTTATACCAGCTAAGAATGTGACCCTCTACATTTATCTGCAGAAATCTTCAGTCAGAAATTATTCTTCTTTATAAAGTGTTTCAAAGCCTTTGACAAGCAGTTGAATGGCAAATTTCAGTGCTTTAGGCCACCTTCTTTAACTTAATGGAATATTTGTGCAATTAAAGATATAAGACGTTTTTTGGTGTGGTGTACAGTTGAGTATTGCTAGTTCTGTCTCTCCAAAGAAGAAAAAGCTTTGTTTAGTGGAAATTACCCAAAGCAGTAGGTGGATAATTTGTGTTTGGGTACATGAAGGAATTTTTATTTTTCAAACAGAAACATATTCTTTTGATTAATGGACTCAGTCTTCAAAATGCCTTTGCTATGTCCCTTTTTGGATAAAAAGCATGTGTTCACCTTCTAATAAACTGTTACACTACTGCTGGCACAACTTCTTACCACAGGTTTGCCACAGGAACCATGATTCACACTATCATGTGTTATTGACTATTTCAAATTATAGTTATTAAGCAGTTCTGAGAAGGCAAAGCTCACAAAAAAATCAGCACATCCTGCAAGGCCCCAACTGTTCTGCAAACATGTCAGGTATCTCATCCCTGCCACCCACCGCACTACGAATACAGACATGCATTTGTATAGGGTTAGGTCCAGAGCTATATTCTGCAACAATCCCTTTTGACCCATTCATTCTTTGAAAATGCTCTAATTCTTAATTCCTTTTATTTTCTATTTTTCCACTTCATAGTCCGACTTTTTACTGCTACTTAACCAGTTTTTGCTTTCACTTCCCTGACAGTGTTTCAGAGGGTTAGTAACTCTTTTTCCTCCTGAACTTTTTACCAACCCTTATTTCATTTCACACTTCCCCATTCACCACAACCACTGTGCACAGAGATAACAAACCTGGGTCCTACTACGACATTAAACTAACATGCAACAGAGACAGATTTTCCTTCATTGTTGGCCTTGCCAGTATATCATGTACTGCAATTTTTTGGGGAAAAAACGTTAGTTAAGGGAAAAAAAGTTAGAAACACCTATTGCAGAGGGCAGTAGTTGGGTTTTTTTGTTTTTTGTTTTAAATGGGTGTGTTTGTCCCTGGGGCCCACACCTTAAAATAAATAAACCCTTGGGATGACTGTGCTGGCTAATTTGCAAGATAAGCCTTTTATGCTGGGATTTTGTCTGGACAAAGTGGACAGGCTGGAGAGCTGAACACACAGGCAAACCACTCACCGAGCCTCTTGCATCACACTCGGGCATAACTGATACGTTAATCACCGCTGTTCAAACACAGTCGCCAGATATGATGCCAGAAATAACTTCTGACCCTGTTATTTCTGTTGACCTACCATATTTCTTCATTTTGGCCTCTTGTTTCTGACCCTCACTCACTTTTGGTTTTGAAATCAGTTTCATAAATGCTTTCCAGCTTTGCCCCTGCGTGGAGCATCCCCCCGGCACAGCCACCAGATTTCCCTGGGGAGCCCCTGGGCCGCTGTGCCCGGCTGGCAGGGGTGCCAGGCTGAGTCACCGCTCCAGGCAGCGCTTGGTCAATTATACCCCCGTCATTTGAGCTAATTCAGTCAAACGATACCGTGTCACAGGACTTACTGTAAGCCAGGGGATTTCTCCTGCTGCCTGAGNCGGGCGGCCCTGCCGGCACCCCCTGCCCTGCCCGCCGGGCACCGCCTGCCTCGCTGGCCCGGCCACAGCCCGGGGAGTCAGGGAGAGCAACGGGGACTCAGGGAGTGCAAACATAATTCTGTGCTGCCACCGAGACACTGGAGTGTGCCCGGAGAAGGGCAGCAAAGATGGGGAAGAGTCTGGGGCACACCACCCTCTAATGAGGATCTGGGGAGCTGGAGAAAAGGGGGCTCAGGGGAGACTTTATTGCTCCTTTATTGCTCTATAACCTTCTGAAAGGTTAGAGCAATAACCTCCTGAAAGGAGGTTATAGACAGGTGGGGATTGGCCTCTTCTCCCAGGCAGCTACCGACAGGACATGAGGAAATGGCATCAAGTTGCACTCAGGAAGGTTTAGATTGGAAAATTGGAAAAAATTCTTCCCCAAGAGGGTTGAGAACTGGAACATGTTGCCCAGGGAAGTGGTGGATTCACCATGCCTGGAGGTATTTAAATACCTGTAGATGAGTTTCTCAGGGACATGGTGTAGTGGTGGGGTTGGCAATGCTGCATTGACGTTTAGACTCAAAGGTCTTAAAGATTCTTTCCAATCTATGATTTTATTTTTTTTTTCTGAGCTTCACTTTGGTACCCAAGGGGATCATGTGTTTGATTCTCCACTGCCTTTTCCCAAGTGCAATTTCTTGGTTTTCTGTGGGATTAGTCCCATTTGACACCAGGATAAATGACAGTAGCATTTACTCCTGTCTTGTAATAAAGCATTGCATTTAAATGGGCACGTTTTACTTGGATTGCAAAGTACTTTGCTGATGTAAATTAAGTAAACCTCCTGTCAGCGCTCAGAGATAAACACAGAACATTATATCCTTTTTAGAGGTAGATAATCTGAGGCACAAAGGACTTGAGACAAGAAGCTTGGCTGCCTAAAATTAAACACCTCAGCCCAAATGAATAGATTGAAAATCCATTTCTCATGTTAGAAAACAGCTCTTCCCCTCCAATGTCAGGAAAACAGCAGCGTGTGAAGTTTTTCAGCCACACTTCACAGTCATGCATAGTAAAACCTTGGTGGATATTTAAACACCAAGTTCCCAAAATTAAGCCTAAGAAAAAATTTTTTCTGATATTATTTTCAAGAGAAATTGTGACCATTAATCAAATTAATTGTTTTGGATTGTAAAAAAAACAGTCTTTAATCAAAAATTGCCTTCAACATAAGAAAAAAACAATCAGTTTTCTTTTGAAAAGTGAGTAATTTATCACTTGAATGCTACAATAGAGAAATTACGAGAGTAGAACAATTTTGAAGGTACACGCTGAAGTATCTTTCAGATACCTTGGTTTTTAGGTAAGGACTAAGCCCAAGAAAGCTTCTTGTGCATGTTCCAGAAATAGGGACTGGGATTCTGCTGGTGCTTTCCAGTCATTTCACAAAATTCTTCTGTCATTCATCTGCACCCAAACTACGAGAAGTGAAAGTCCCTTACTGACAGAGAGCTAGTGGGGTGGGGGACAATCAGGGCTCAGGGCAGGACATGTGCAATGTCTTAGAAATCCTCTCCAAGTCCTAGAAGAAGGGATCTTCTTCTAGGAGGAGACAAGGAGGGAGAAGTGCCAGTGGTGGCTGGGCTGAAGGTTGACAGGCTGTTCTGGAATAACCTTTCTCTCAGAGAGTCAGAGCCCAGAGGGACTGACTTTTCGCCCCCACAGATGCTGCACTTTCTTTGGAAGTCAAGCGGTGACTCCTACCAGCTCTTCAAATCACTGACTCGAAGAGGATTTTTAATTTACTGAAACAAGCTTAATTCAGTCAGGGTTGGTGTTTTTTTGGTTTTTTTTTTTGGTTTTTTCTCCAGGTACCAGGAACTGATGTATTCCCTTTATAGTTGAACAGACAGTAAAATGCATCAGTGGTAAGAAAAGTATCCCTTCTTCCTGTTTTATTTCTGTTTTTAAACCCCTGCTATAAAATAACATTTAGTTTTATGCTTTGTTCAAATATCACATATGATTCATGTTTGGTGAGTCCATACATAAAAAGTGTAGCTTTACCAGGTAAGATTTTTTTATTCAATTCCTTTAACTGACTTCATAGTGTACTGACATCCTTGTAATATAAAGAGGCCTGTTTTTTTCAATGTAAAACACCTGTACAAAAGGTCAAATCAATGCAACATTGATTTAGGTGCTACACAGGGACCATTTACACATAACTAGTTTCAGAAGTATGTATTAGATCTTCAGATTGAAATTTAAGATGCAAATTATAAATGCTGGGTGATCTATTATTTTCTCTTCTTGGCTACAAATTGCCTTTGTGCCAGTAGGCACAGGGACACAGCAGTGCTGCTGCAGATATCACTCTGCAAGGATGGATAACCAAAAGAGAAGTTCCAGTTTCACACCAACAAAATTTGTTTTTCATGAAGAGGCATTTATAGAAGAATGCAAAACACACATCTGTTGAAGCATTTCACTAAGAGCTGGAATATTTATTGCATTTTTCTGAATGGGATGACCCAACTGACATGCTGATTTATTTAGCATCTGCTATGATAGTGGAGGAAGAAATCTTCATTGAGCCACAGAAGTCACAGAATAGAAACGTGTGTGGGAGGGGATCTCTGAATCACTCCAGTCTCCTGCTTGAGGCAGACCTGTCACCAGCACTAAATCACGTCAACGATGGCTTTGTTTACCCTAAATCATTAAAATGTCTTTGGATGGAGACTCCACAGCCCCCTGGACTGCCCTTTCTAGCATTTCTTCATCCAAAAAAATTTCTCTCTTTCACCAAATGAAACTTTCTAAGATGCAGTTTGTGGCTGCTACATTTTCTGTTACAGCTGAGAATAATTTGGGCCTCTCATCACTGTAGCTACTCTTCAAGCAGCTGCCAGAAGTCCTGTGGTAAATAAGTAAATGTTACCGTCCTTACTGATGCTTTTGAAAACTTACATTTTAAAATATACCAGCCCAGGTTCAGGCTTCATTCATATGAGCCATTCTGCATCTCCCAGCTGGGATTTGTCCCGCAGAGGTGAGGTGCTCCTGTTATGAAGAGAGTCCTGCAATTCCCATCCAGAATCAGCGAAAAGGCTTCAGGTAACAGAACCAGGTTCTGGAGGTTCCTGACTCTCCTCACTGCTGGTGTAACTTGGCTCAGCAGCTGGGAACAGCTGCCTGAAAGTGAGTAGGATTGGTTTCTTTACAAGTTCTGTACTGTGTCCCCCATGCCACATAAGATTTTCTTTCTGTGTAGAAGAGGAGGGCAGAACTTATTCTGCCAAAAGTGTTAAAATAGCACAAACCAACCTGAATGTCTCCTTATCACTTCAAGAAAAAAATACATACAATTTTTCCTTCCTATTTCTTAGTATTTTTGTGTTCCTTAAAACTTACATCAAGTTTTATTTCTTTCTAAAATGAGAATAAGATCATCGGAAACTAATTAGATCTGGTTCTAGTGTAAAACCACAGTGGAAACCTTTCTGAAATGTCAAAGCTGCTGTAGTTATTACTTGTCCTGGGCTCCAAGGGAGTCAGAGTAGTTTCCAGGCTTTGTGTGGTTTCTTTTCTTACCATTTATTTTTTTGCTGTTTTGTTTTGGTTTGGTTGGTTGGTTAGTTAATTGGTTGTTGTTGTTGTTGCCTGGTTGACACAACAATTGTTACTATTTTGTATCCCCAAATCATGCATACCACTCTGATTTATATATTTTTTTATTCCCCTAACGCTGACTGTAGTTGTGACTGTAAGAGGTGGGAGCTTTGAGTAAAAAAACCTAATGATCACATCTCTCTTTTTATTTCACTCCAAGATATATGAATGTATAACTATGTGTCCAGACTATCACAATTAAGTGAGATTCTAGATTAATATTTCTATGGTCTCCCCATGTGAGTTAGTTCACATTACTTAGTTAAGGATTTTTTCCTTTGTCTGGAAAATGACGACTTGGAACAAAAGAACCTTCTGGGAATTGACTAGTTTTGATACAATTTTTTTTTTTCTTTTTTTAAGGTTTTATTGCCTTTCTCATATCCTTTGATGAAATTTTGGTCAAAGTGGGAGTGGAAGGATGAGAAATGTCCTGTTATGTGCTAATAGTGAGGCATAAATTAAGTCCCCTCTGGTTCTCAGCAGGAACCTGAGTTATGTCTTGAGTCAGCATCATAACCCCAGGCACTAGGGAGGAGATGTAGTGGTGTCTCTGTCCTAGAAGTCCTACCCAGGTGTTGAGTTGGTGAATGGAAGCTGGAATGCATCCTTAGGAAGGGTTCTAACCACCTACCAACAGACTCCTAAAGCCTCAGGATTTGAAAAGACCACAGGAAATTTTCTGGGTGTGCCCCCCGCACTTTAGACATCCAAGCTATGTGAAGTCGTTGCTCATAGATGTTATGCTAATCTGTCATTAAAAGCATTCACTGTGGAGAGTCCACACCTTTTGGGGTTTCTGTTTAAAGCTTTAAAAATGTTTCAATTAGAATAAGTATTTTTTTTTTTTCTGTAATTTGATGGTCTTTTAGTTTTTCTTGGAAGTAAGAACCAGTATTCCCACCTTCTAGATGGGAAGTTGAATTACAGATAACTCTGGGCTGCTGATGATGATGCAGAAAACTCCATCGTCCCATAAACCAGCTATTCTACACAGTGGATATGCACTATCTGTCTTGATGAACATAAAGTGTTGGCATTTTCTGTTTAATTAACCTCTAATGTAGCAATTTACCTCAAAGACAGTAGTGCATTGTTTCCTGTGCATGCCCTACACGAGGTTCTTTCCACACATGGCACCTGTTTTTCAAAGTTAACCAAATGGTTGCTTGCTTGTTTACTGTGATTCATTATAAAATCTTGCAAAAGGTTTATCACAAAACAAGAAGGAATTAGCAAAAACTAAAAAGGATTCAGAATTTAAACAGAAAATAAAGGATTAGAAAGGGCTGCAGGTGTTCATCTCATGATTTGAATTTGCATTAGATTTCAAGACAAAAAAAAGCAGGACAGGTTGTAAATTGAGGTAAATTTCAGTGTCGGCAGTTTTAATGATTTTATTGCAAATCTAGCAATATTAAGGATTTGCTTTGAGCTCAAACTCTCAGAACACATGCAATTTTGGGTTTTGTTATCAAAAAAACAAAAGCCAAAACAAACCAAAAAAAGCCACAGCAAACCACAACAAACTTGAGTGTGTAGTGTAAAAATGCGCTGTAAGTTGAGAAATTATGCATTTAAACTTTCCAGCACTATGAAATAATCAGAATATATGTTTGGCATGAAAAAATATAAGGTAATTGGTACCTCATATTTGTTCAGAGGGACTATGTAAAACAGTGTACACACCAGCTGTAGATTTGCCCCCAGGCCTATAAAAAGGAGGAATTTACAAGACCTGAAAAAGCCAAAGAGTAAATGAACTTAAAGAGTGAAGTCTTTTTGCCACTGTACCAACTGGTATTAGCAATGTGAGCAAATTGGCTGTTGGCATTCTAGACTGACTTCTGTCTGATTGGTTTTCTGGGCTAAAGAGGCTAGCACCCGTTCCAGCAAATTCTTGCTGTTGAGATAAAGCCAAAAACTTTGAAAAAAATATTTTTCATTTTCTTTACATGGAATTAGCTTGAAATTGATGACAAACTTTTTATGCTTATTAATTGATATTTCTCTCATTTTCTCTTCATTTCTCCCCTAAGGAGGGTTAACACACTTGCATAGGAGCTTCCTGATCAGCAAATTCACTGCATCTCACCATACTATCACATCAAAAAATCACTTCTGTAAATATGCCAGATTTCCCTGTAACTGATTTTTTTTTCCTTTTCCCTACCCACTTCTCTTAATGGAAGGTTGTTCCTGGGCTTGAATGAAGTGACTGAAAATTTAATTTCCAGACTATGTTATTTCCTAGTTATTTGCTTTTGTGTGGTAGCTGTCTTCTATCTTCATTTTATATTTCTACTGATCCTGACAATATACATTTCTGTCTAAACTGCAGTGCTAAGACTGATTGGTATTCTTATATTTGACTTTGTAAAAAGTATGAGGTAATTTTGATTATTATGGTTTTTACTCAGTAAAGGGCAAGTTTCCATGACTTCCGCATAGTCCTTGATTGCTAGGAACTTCTTACCTGATTGCCTCAATTATTCTATTTTAAACCTCTTTCTCTAACCTGCAAGAACACAGAAGAATGAGGTGGTTTGTGTAATCACATATTACTACCTGTTTGAGTTGTGTGGTTTTTGGACTGTGATGTTTTGCAAAATTATAAAAGACCTCCAAGGTGAACATTTTTGGCTGAATTCAGGAAATTACAGTTATCTTTAGTTACTCAAGCTCACATCAGAACCCAGTAGAAACATGTCTTCTTTCCAGATAAATTTACACTTTCTCACAATAAAATACAACCAGGATTTTCAGCTTCCTCATCTGGAGTGTAATCTTTTCTTTCTCTTTTATGTAAATAATTTGCTACTACTCATGCCTGTTTTCCTCCTGGGGAACACCTTTGGTAGGTTTATTATTAGCTTAATTATTCAAAAACATCTGAAAGGTTTAACTGCTGAATTGCCTTCTTGATAATTCTACTATGATTTCCTAATATATTGTATTTTCATTCAAAACAGACTCAAACAAACATTTTCAGGACTGCCGTAGACAACACAGACCACAGCAAGGAGTCTTTGTCACCAAACAGGAAGTGAAAAAGTATTTTTTAAAATATACTGGAACAGGTATTTTTGCACAGAAAAATAGCAATTATTTTTACTGTTGCTAGGGCTTTAGGAGTATGAGAAATACAAATATTTAATTGTTTTGGTCTCCTTGTCTCCTGTATTAGTTATTTACGTATGCATTGAAAACTATTCTTCTAGTCTGGCCCCATTTAACTATTAAGGACGAATGAATGCAGGCAAGAATAATCTCGTTCTGACTTCTGTATGTATGATTATTTATAACAATTGCAAGTGAGCAGGCTGTGGCTGCTATTTAGAAGCTAAAACATGCCAGCTGGTTGTGTGAAGTGCTCCAAACCTCTTGCAGTCAGTGACTAAAATAGTGCTTTGTGCAAAGAGCTGTGTTGGGGCAGCAGCGCAGACTCACGCTCAGGCCCTGGGCTCAGCAGGGAAGGGAAGCTCCCACCTCCATTGTGAGTGACTAGATAAAAACAGGCATGGTCCAGTGAAAAATGAGTCATCTTTAAAACCACAGATGTGACCATGCACTATAAAATTGTGTGTTCTGCGATTTAGTATCAGAAGTTATCAGAAGCCTCCCCTCTCCCCCTTTTTTCATCCACAAACCTACACATAAATAAGTGATTGTTCATTAAAATGCCTTGGTATGTTTATTATTTTTTGTTATATTTTTGGTGGGTTTTTATTTAATTTTTTTTTTCTTTTGGCTTTCCAATTATAATTTTCCTGTAATATGATCACAAGCACTATCCTCATGTTAATTACAGTGTTACAAAATTCTTCCCCTTCAAGATTTATTGGTAGATCTTGTTCCAATGACATCTGAGTATATAAAGTGCCTATTCCATTCATTAGGTTGCTCTTAACCTTTTTGTTTATTTGGTCAAAGGTCAGAAAAGTATAGAAATGCAATTGCTATTTTTTTAATAAATATTCACTATTTTGATTAATCCGTGATGTGGGTAATTAAAATAAATAAATAAAAAAATAAAAACTGTCCTCTTCCTCCAAAAACAATTATCACAATTTTTCAGATGTCTTTAAGACTCTGTGACCTGGGTGAACAACTGTGAATAACAAAGACCGAGTGATGAATAGCTGGAATGATTAGTTTGCAAACAAATCATCAGCTGAGTATCACTTGTCCAAACTATTCACCAAATATTTATAGAGGAAGAAAGTAGCATTGCTTCATGAACAGTCTGATTAGATGTGACATGTGGGATGAGTCAAGGAGATGGGGTAGAGATGGTAAGCCAGATTTAGTGTGATACCCAGAAATGGAGACAAGACATGCTTTCCCTGGGGGCTTTCAGCCACTGATGTAGCAATCAACCCAAATATCCATAGGATGAAATCATCAACTCTCATGGACCTAAATTTATGTAGAAGAGGACAGTCTCTCATAATGCAGTACAAAAACCAGTGAGGTTTTAGAACTGACACTTTAAAGTGAAAAGTCTTTTATGATTTATTTTTCCATTACCAATCCCAAGTCATTCTGGCCTTGCTATCATTAGGATGTGTGCCTCTTATTGGAAATTGTGTTTTGGAACATTTTTTCCTTTTACACTTCTTCTGGAATTTTGGAAATATGTCTCAATATAATATGACCTTCAACCTTAACTAATATGTTCTTTTAGATCATTAATGAAGATACTGTGAAAATGGAATATAATACATGGCTCCAATGTTTTTGTAGGAAACTTCCAAGAGGTTACAGTAACTAATATTGCTATTCTGATAGCAGTGCTTAAATGCTGTAAAAATACTTTTTAGTGCTAATTTAGGACCTAATCTGAATTGGTCAGAGTAGCACAGCTGCCATAATCTTTTTAGTTAAAAAAAGCAAAACATATTCAAAAGTAAATTTCTGCATATAATTGAAAATCCCAATTTTTAATTGCAAAATTGAAAGACAATATGTTTTTCACTGAAATTTTAACTATTTTGATTAAAACATTTTGCCACTGGGTTTCTTGGGAATCCTAGCTTTGATGGAAAAGAGATGGTATTTCTAAGGATTTCATATTTTGCAATACATTTTGCAAAATCATTAACAGAAATATTAACATCTGGTCATGAGTGTTTACTTTGTTTCCCCAGGTTTCTGCCAGCATGGGGATTTTGAATTCCATCATTTCACAGTGGTATAATGGCACAGTAGAACAGAAAATTGTGGTGTAATCTACTGCCTCCTGACCACAATGTTTAAGTTAATTTTGCTTTCTCTTGCACATCACTTGCTTTATGAGATAGGAAAGGAATTATGCAACTGCTGTGTAAGACTTCTGAGTAATTGCTTTATGGACAGCCACATGTACTCCACCCAGTTAAAATCCAAGTTTGTTCTCACACCAGGTGTGGATGGGTCAAATGTGCACTGAGGCACAATCTCATTTGGTAAGAACGTGCAAGAGTCCATAAAGTTTATGGGGCTACATAAATATATACAAGCTTCTCCTTGGAGTTTCCTGTTAAAAACCTTCTGCTCCTTTGGAAGGATTCTGCATTTAACAAAGGTGAATTCAGAGACAGAGCTTTTGCACCTACTAACTTTTGTCCTGTGAATTGTTTCCAGATTCACTGCTAGGATTAAGGTTAGGAAAAATGCTTGTTGAAGAAGGATTTAGTCAGGAAATCTGAAAACACAGGATTATATCCTTGATGGACTAAAGCTCATGTAGGGCATTTTCACCTACTGGACCACAGCCAATGCTACAGGAAATGATACAGGCTTTGAGTAATGATCTCTGAGAGTGGCAAACACCAAACGCATGATTTTCTTCAATCCCTTTATTTTTGTCAGTTGTGACCAAATATATGTCCAAATCTATATGTATATTTATTTACACATAAAATTTTAACCTGTTTAACTTCCTTCAGTTTTCCAGTAAGAGCTCATAATCAGCATGCATCTATAGTGAAATTCAAAATAAAAAAAAAAGGTCTTGAATATTTGAACTCCAACAATTCATGAAATAGTTTTAATGAAGGAATGTTCTGGTTTTTAGTTTAAGAAGAAATACACACAATTTGTGTTCAAATGGTGTACTTGTTTTGGATGTTTGAAGGATGGTATTTATAAAGGCTATTTTGAGCATTTCACTGTTGTGAAATTCAGTTTACCAAAGCCTACAAACTTAAGTCCTCCCTGTCGTTAATGGAGAGAGATCAATATCTCCAGATGGTGACTCTGAACAACTTTGGAAAATATTAGCATAGGATTATGTGGATATCTTCTACTGTGGCAAAGCTTTGTTTGTTTTTTAAATGGCATAAAGAATTCTGGTGAACAAGTAAAATACAGAAAAAAACCCACACACTAATTTTGTATATTTTTTATATAATGTAGGGAAAAACCCAACCCTTTGCAGGATATTCTTGTGGGCAGATGAGTATAAGCTCTGTTGATGACTTGAAATAAATGCAACCCCTGAGGTCAGAGAACGTGCTCACCCCACACCGACCGTGTTCACAACACCAGCAGAGCTCCACGTTTGAGTATCTGGGATCCTCCAGCAGATCCGAGATTGAAACAAGGATTTATGACAATCACCCAGTGGATTATAACAGATTTTCACTACAGGAAGTATTCCATTTTGACGAGTTCTTCTTAGAACTTGAGCTTACTAACTTCCTCTTTTTGGTTTCGCAGTTTATACTGCTGTGCCTGTTACCATAGAGACATTGTGGTTGTTTCCATGGGAACACGTGGTGTGCCATAAACAAACAAACTACAGAGCCATAACTTCAGCTCAGAGTCATTACTCTATGCTACACTTAGCTAAGTCTAAATATTGATTGAAAAATAATGTGAACAACATTTAACATTTTTTAATAGCGTATTCAAGTTGTTATTTAAGTACATATTTTAATGAAAATCCAGCAAGGCATAGCCATCAAGTCTTTACAGAAGTATGAGATAATAATTTAAAAAGCTTAAAATCCCAGTTCTAGCTCGTCATTTTCTTGTATCATGTAGCTTTACCTCTGGGTCTCAGATTTCACCTGTACGAAAAAAGAATAACAATATTTACTTGCTTTTGGAAGTTAGATTCAGTCAGATTCAGTCTGGTTCAAAAAATTATTTAAAGTAATTGCTGTTTATTATTATTATTATTAATATTGCTATTATTTTTTCTAATATTGAAACTAGTTATTTGAATGACAAGACATAATCCAGAATATATTCCTCACAACAGAAGATCTGTTAATTGAAATAATAACAGTCTCACCTGAAACCACACTTGGCTTAAACGGTAAGTTGTATGTGACCCTGAGCTTCTGATATCCATAAAATATCAGTCTCAACATTTTAAATTATTGAAATATTACAATTATAATTGCAAAAGAAAACATTTTTTTTTTTTTAATCTGAGCTACTCAAGTACAAACTGGACCTGATTCCTGCCACAGTCCATTAAATGGAATTTAAAATTGTTCATATCTTTGACTTTCCAATTAGAAGAACCTATTTTTAAGATGGTCAAAGTATTGGTGTCCAATTCTATATGTGCACATGGGCTTAGAAAGTCAAGTTTATTTTCTGTGTCTGACTTGACAAAGCATCATGAAAAGGTGTAAAGGTGTAAACCTATGTGGTTATTGAGGCTGCATAAATGTCACACATGTGAGTAATATGAGAGAATTTACATTTAAAGAGTGCATTTACAGACTGGAAACTGAAATAGAGTCCCAAGAGCAATTGTCTTTCAGTGCTGGTAGAAATATATAGATTAAACCCCACCTAGGTAAATAAAAAAAAGTGTGATTTTAGAACTAAGCTCCACCGAACATCCATAAAGCCATCACCAGACAGCGTGTGAAAAACTCATGTCAGCTTGGAAGTCCAACACTGGAAACATCTGAGATCCCCTATCAACCAGAAGCAAAATCACCCTCCCCAGCAGATGTTCTCTGTTTGAATCAGACAGGAACTGCTGAGCAAGGATGTTGGGGACTACCAGGGGATGTGTAAAATTTACATATGTGAGCCAGCCTTGGCTATTGAGAAACTGACAGATCTTTTCATTCAACTTCTCTGTGATTTTGCTAGTGCAGCATCAGATGATTCTCTCTACTGCCGTGGACAAAAGGCTGGAGACCTGATATTCTCTCTGACAGCTGAGGGAAGGCAGGCTCAAGAATTTCAATCCTGTTAATTTCCCTAAATATGATGGACCTATTGCTCTGTTTCTGAAATAAGATATTAGCCAGAAGCTGTCTCCCAAGCAGCCTCCAGAGACAGCTCTTCCAGAGAGCACTGCCCAAGACACTTCCCTTTTCCAGTGTGGTTCCCTTTCTAAAACTTCAGGGACCTGCCTCTCTCAGAGTTACTCTGTGGGGCACAGCAATTGCTGTTCACTGCAGTTAGACTGCTTCAGTGAAAGCTACAGAAATGTGTGGCTACAACTCATTAGAGGAGAGTGCATTTTCACCCCAATTCCTGGAGGTTGTGTTCTCACATGGGTACACTGACACCTGCCTCCGGGTGGTACAGCCAGAAAAACCCAAGTCAGCAACCCAGGAAATGCCACTTATAAAGATTGCTCAGTGGCAAACACACAAAAGCAGAGTCTTTTATGTCACTCCTTTACTTAGCTGACCCAAATTAATAACTTTCTGATTTTTTTTTTTCTGATTTGGTGTGGTGTCTGTGGGGATAAAGATACTCAAAGCACTGGAGCAGAGCTGTGCCGTGTATGTTGCACTATTCTTGCCTGGAGAAAGGTAATCCTGGTAGCCACTTCAGCTTGCTTGGCAATTACATCAAGCCTGAAGTGATCATATCTTATTCTGCTTTGTCCACACTAGAGTCCTAGAAGTCTTAATATCTGAGGTGTCTGGGTGCCTGCTTTGCTTCTTTTTTATTTGTGCACTGCAAGAAAGAAGAAGAGAAGAATAGGACAGTAGATTGATTTAACCCATGTTCCACTTTCAGTTCCTGCACTGCTATGGCATTTCAAACTTCTTCTGTCACAGCTGAGCCATGTTTCTCAAAGCTGTTGTATAACAATAGTTGGTGGCTAATTTAAAATCACCTGCATACAATGTATTACTTTACCCTAAACTTTGTTAAATATTAAAGCATAAAATTTATGTCGTTTTTGTTACTGGAAATTTCAGGCAACTGAGTGCTATGAAGCTAAAATGCTGAGAAAGCAGAAAGAAATCCCCAAAGTTCTCAAAGTGTACTTTAAATCTCATGAGTCAGTGTGGGGATTCTTGGCTTACCTAAGTACTGACCAGTAAAGCAACCTTCAGGTTTTCCTTCTGTATTGAACCTCATAAGATAGCCTTGTAGAAAATAGAAGTGCTGAAAATGGATTTTCCTAATCACAACGGGCAGGGAAAAGAAAAAAGAAAAGCCATATGTATTAGCATTAAAAGCCTAGAAGAAGAAAATACAAAGGTTTGTCTTTCCTTAAAAGCTCTGAAAATGTGCTAGATAAATGTGTAACTCATACCAGGGCTTGGCAGCACCATGCTTTATATTAGAATCCCATGAAGAGCAGCCCCCCATGATGAGATCAGCCCCAGAGGACAGTACCACAGTCACAGATGGCTGAAACAGGGGTCAGGTCTCAGCCGTCTCTCCTGCCTGCTATAGAAGGGAACTGGGAGATAACACAGAGTTAACCCTCAGCACCCTGTCACATCTCACTCATAAAACATTTCGTACTCAAGTGGCACATTTGGATATCTCCCCACTTCACTCCTTCCCTTCTTCCCCACAGCTTGGCCCTGATCCCTCAGAACTGTGGGAAAATACAGAATTGTCCCTTTCCACTGCCCAGGTGCATCCATCATAAAAAGCAAGCTTCAAAAGAGATGTGGGACTTTCACCTGACACTTCCAGCCAGCTGTATCCCGAGCTCACAGGGGCATTGTGAGCTCATTGCCAAGCCTAGAATGCCAAACCCTCTCCCGTCATGTCCCAGCACAGGCTGGTGGATGCCAGCTGGGTGTGACCCCACGCCCAGCAGGAGGGCAGGCACTGGGGATGGTGCCCTCAGGGGCATTGTGATCCCAGCCAGTCCTTGCCTGATGTTTGCCAGCTGTAATACACGGGGGCTGAAGTCATAGCTTCAGAACAGGCACTGACATGATTTTACTGTCATGTACAATCCCCAAAGCAGTGTCAGTTGCCCCTAAAATGGATTTTACTGTTGTATATTAATCAGTAAAAGGAACCTCAGTCAAGACGTTAGCTTTGAGATTGAAATGAAAAATTGAAGAGGTGATAGTGCTGAATAAAAGATGATATTAGCCATAAGGCATTTTAAAGAGATAAGAATACAAGGCTGGGATGTCAGGCTTTAGTGTATTCTGTATCTTGGGATCTTCTACGTATTTGGATAAAACACCTTTGCACAGCAGATGGAATCTGATGTAATCCTGTCATCTGACTGAATGTGCTTGTTTTCCTCTGCTGCCAGAGCATGTGAATTGCCCGTCAGGATCTAGTTATCCTAATCTGCATAGGGGGATCAAGGTTCCTTTGCTCAAGGACCCTGGATGTTTCTTGCATGACTCACACACTTCTAAGCAGCTAAAGGTAAAGACCTTTTAAAAGACAGAGACTGCCCCTCTCCAGAGAAGAGCTGACTGGGAAAAATTTAGCTGAAGGTGTCCAGGTGTTTTAAAAAATACATATACATGGGAGGGAACCGTTCAGTGCTTTTGTCATGAGGAGCACTGGACTGGCAACTCATTCTTCAGTTTGGGCTGCTCTTTAGCATGAGAAAAGCCCTTGTTTTAAGAGGAGGAGAGGACTAGAAAGAATTAGAGTACAGCTGTTTACGGCTTAGTCAGTGTTTGTATTGCAGTTTGTGGACTGACATCCAGCTCCTGCAGCTGAAGCACACTGGAGTTCTGACTTCAGTGGGTGCTGGGTCAGACTGAGCGGGAGAGAAAACAGCAAATCAACATTAATTGAGGTCACCTATACTTTGAGTAATTGTACAGCAGTGCAAATGGCAGGGCAAAACAAACATTGGAAACGCAGCAGTAAACCGGCTCGAAGAAAGAGGAATTCTTCATTCAAACTGATGCTGCAGCTGCTAGACATAGTTTTCAAATAAACTGTCCCTCTTGAATCTGGCAGACAAGATCTTTTGGTTTCACAGGAAGGAGCAATCCTCATCGGAGCAGCTGTAGCCCAAGCTGCAGCAGTGATGAGACAGCTTGACAAATCAGGCCTTTTTAAGGTTACTGCCATTAAATTAGTGACTTGAAAACACTAAATATCAGCTTGTAAGATGATCTTTTTAGTAGGCAAAAGCCTTTTAATTTTTATTAGAGCAATTAGTCCTTTTATAAGTCTCAAAATAAAATTAATCATTGTGGTAATATAGCATGAAATAGCTCCCCTAGTTTCGGTCAGGCACAAGATTTTCAAGGAGGTTTTTTTTTTGCTGTTGTTCATTTGCTTTGAGAGGGTGGTGTCTTTTTCTTCTCCATTTACAGCAAGCTTTATATGTAAGCATAGGTTTGGAGGCACAGGTCTCTGAAGGCAGTGCTGTGCTCAGGAGGGAAGCTCCCCAAAAAGGGAATTCCTTTGCTTTTCTCAATCACATCTTCTCCTTTCATCTGAATACACATACAGCTCCAGTGCAGTCTCCCATGAAACAGTGAAATGACACATCCATACAAAAAAAAAGAGATGTTAGAAAGGTATAATTGGAACCCAGTCCCGTCACTGTCTCTTTTTCTCCTCCAAGACTAGTTCTACTTGGATAAAGAACATCTTTTTCCTTCATTTGCATTTTTAATGTCTTGTTTACCTTTTCCAAGCCATCAGGGTACAGAGCAGTCTTTAAATACTTTCTCAACCTATTTTTAACCATTTCAGTATAAAATGTTTTTATTTTGCTGTTATCTTTGTTTTTTTTTTTTAGTTAATCCCCTAATTTGTGTATTAAAAAATGCATACTTTTATTAATGCACACAATCACTTGTACAGTACTCCTTGTGTATGCACAAAGCATCAAAGTCACACTACAAATAAAAATTCTCTGGTGTCTAAGGCATTGATTTTAGTTTACTTAACTGCAGCAGTTTAAGATGTTATTTAACCACAACTCTTTGTTCTGTGTTTCTGCTTGACCTCAGTAAGTGGCAGTAATCCTCTTTCTCAGCCACAACAGCAAGTTGGCATTCAGCTCAGCCTTCAGGTGGTTGTTAACTTAATAACCATACTTTTCCCCAAAATGGGTGCAAGAAGGGCACTGTTTCCCCAACTCTCCAGTGGGAAATAGTGAGCCTACAAAAGAAACCAGTGAATGCTGCTGGGCCCAGGAACAATAAACCAGTGCAGTGAGGTTCTTCAGTGTTCATTTGTCAGAAGTCGTGGCCTCTGATCTCACAAATCCTGACGTGTGTTCTAAGTTCTCTACAAGTGAGAAATCGAATGGGATTAATCAAATTCATGCACATAAATATGTGGATGTGCTTCTAGATGCATGACATATTAATGTTGGCAGTATGATACAATGGAATTATCCATATACTGCCAGAAGATCTCACTATTTGGGAGTTAAAATCCAGCAGTCAATCATATCTATTTTAAGGGTTCTTTAAGAGCATATGAAACAACAAAACTAAAATAACAGTCAAAGATAAAATGTCATACTGCGAATATAGTAATGATATTTCCATTTCAATGTTTGAATCATCATTTAAATATTGCAACAACTTGAAATATTTATTCACATGCACTCACAACATTTAATAATTGCATCACCGAAACATCAGTATGGGGTTAATTTTAATTTACTACAGAAATCTACAGCTCAGCTAGCCCTCAGCTTGCTATATGATTAGTGGAGAGAAGCAGTTCTTGGAAAGCCTTTAGTGTCATAAGAAAGTAGGAATTTGAGGTCTTCCCAGGCATCTCCAATGTAGTCATCCACATCTTGTCAAATGAGTCCTACCCTTATCGAAGAGATGTCCTTTTCTGTATCTCTACCTTCACAAAAATAGTTGATGTCTTCTAGTCTTTAGCAAATAAATTCTTAATTAGATTTTTGTTAATGCTGATATATACTGCTGGGGAATATTGACTTTAACATTACTTTCCTGTTTTTCTGCCACATTTTATCTTGAAAACATCCCCCTTATAGCTGATTGTTCCAGTTTTGCCTTATAGAACTTTGAAGTCTTCCATTTTGATAAAGAGAAACAACCTTTTTTTTTCTTTTTTTGTGTTTTGACATTTCCAAAACAGATGTCTGAATCTTCTTTCCTCACTTTATGTCTGTGGTACTTGGACTTATTGTGTTGGTTTCCTGCTGGACACAAATTCCATATTCTGGCTTGCTTCAGTACCAAAGGTGATCTCACAATCTCACAGTTTACTTCAAAAATCAGAGCAGTTGATCAGTCTCAGAATGGCCTTCTTAAAGGAGTCTAGGATGCTAAAACTTTTTTTTTTTTTTTATAGTGGGGCTTTATAAATTTACCTAAAAGTGTGTCTGATGTGATTGCCTTCAATGACAGGGAACCTGGTAACTGACTAATCCATCTCTGTGTGCCAGGTTCCATTTCTGTATGCCATATTCCTATGCCCCTCAGTGACAATGACACCATGGAGAAGCATGTGATGGGTTAAAGAGGTAACTGTATTTCAATGTCATCAAGAGGATTTGATATTTTTTTATCACATACTCAGAACACATTCCAATAATAGAGAACAAGAACTATTAGAAAAATATGAACAAAGCTTTTCTTTTTTGGTATGCGGGTCACATGACCAAAAGGAAACGCTTGTCAGTATTTGCTGATCAGCAGGAAAATGACAGTTCACTTCTCTATAGCTTTGGGGAAGAAAAGGACTTTTGCTCTCCTTTCTTTAAACTGTCTGCTCAATATAGGACAAGAGATTTCAATTCTTGTTTCCTGCCGCTGTTTGGATTGCATGGTTCAATTACGTGGCTTTGAATTAACCATACAAATGATAATTTCAATTATAAGAAATGATAACTTATTAACGAGCTGTAATTTATAAAGAAAAGCTGTGACTTTGCTGCTCTAGTAGAAGAACTGTGTCCTGAACCACACGCTAGGGCCATTTGCAAAATAACCTATGTGTTACAATTCTGTGCTAGTTTGGTAACTCGGTGAAAGCAGCTGTCCTCTGGTGGGAAAACATTGATCTGCTCTGTGATGATTCCATGATCTACTCAATCAGCAATGTAAAGTGAGAAATTGGCCCCCAGGTCCGTGTCATGTCAGCTGCCTAATGCCATTGATTTACAAGCCCCTGATTCTCATTCCAATGAATGTAGCTGCTCACATCAATATAATAGGCTCACCCATTGCTGAAGATGCAGTGCTAAATAAAAATAATGTTTAAAAATGTTGGAAGAAGTTATTAAGATTTGTGTGAAGGAATCATGTCTGAGTGAGGCAAAGGCAAGAGCATGTGGGGTATAACGGGCTTGAATGTCTGGAGCTACTCTGTTTGTTCTTGTTACAATTGCTGGATGTGTTCTAGTAATCAAGTGTTGTCTCAAGTGTGAAAACAACATTGTGAT
>WEZZ01036083.1:2283-29101 GCA_013400585.1 Chloropsis cyanopogon | reverse complement strand
TTCTATGGATTTCCTGAGGTTTCTTGTTGTCTCTACATTTTGGATGGGACTTGTATATTGACAGCATGCTCTCAAGTTTTCCAGACCCAGTGGTAGTCTCCTCATTGATTCCAGTGGGTTCTGTGCCTTATTTGACTTCTGCACAGCAGAAGTGGGCTCCAGTGGGACAGTCTGCAGTGACAAAATGAGTCTGGTCTCAAAATTTGCTACTCATTAATAGCTGGAAGTTACTACTGCTCCACTGAGCAATCTATGGCTCCTGTTTTGGGTAGATAGTAAACCAGGGCAGCACAGGTTTTACCTGAAGAAAAAAAAGTAGCAAATGACAACTGATCAGGATTTTTCATCCTGATCAATTTTAATTTTTAGGATTCTGTTAAGTAGTTAGCCCCGGGTCAATAAATGAATATGAATGAGTTAAGGTGACAAGAAACTATATACAATCTCAAGTCATAGCAGCACCCTTTTTAACTCTGTATTATCTGCTGTTAAAATTTGCATGAGAAAATCCTCAGTTTATTAGGGTATGAAAAAATGATGAAATTTCCAGTGAAAAAGAGCTTAGTATTTGGGCTATCTTAGGTCCACTTCATTGGTTTTAGTTTTTAGTGTGACTGATCAGCAGTATCTGAAACTGTTTTCATCTTCACCAAATGAGGAATAGTTCTCTCAAATCAGTAAAATTATACCAACCTGAAATCACTGTAAAGATGTTAGACTGAGTTCCTTTAGTCCTTAATTTGGTATTTGAGGGAGGGAGGGAGAAGAAAGGATGAGGGGTCAGAAAAATATGAAGTGTCTTTTCAGTTCTGTAGAAATTTTCACACATTCTCTTACTACAAATGTTCTCAGTTGGGAGTGAGCTTGTACATTAGTCTGCTGTGTTCAATAAAGTAATTAATGCAAAGAGAAAGTGTGTGCATAAATGCTTTTCAGGATTGAGACCTGTAAATTACAGACTTCCTTCTCATTTAATGTCTTCCACTCAATATGTAAGATGCTTTTAAATTCTACTAATTGTCCAAACCAAATCCTAACTAGGCAATCAATGAACCTATAGACTGTAGTATCCTAAATGAGTAAATGACATGCTTTGTAGCATTACTCTTCAAACCCTTTTCTGAAGTAGTGAAAAATGCAGTATTAAAGTCTACTCTCAGATTGGGTGTGGCCCAAGATAGCAAAAGCCCAGAAATCCAAACCTCACTTATTCTCCTAACATAGTAAGTAATCCTTAGAAAAGAGCTTCTTCTGGCTCAACTTACCTACTTGTCAAGTGAAACTCTCTCTTCCAAGACAGGTTATTAAAGTGTTAGTATGCCACTAAAACCTCAAAAATCTTCACTGATCTTTTGTCTGTGTGGAGAGGCAAATTCATTGCTTTTTCACTTCCAGACTGCACCAATCTAAAACTGGAGAAGTAGGTGTGGGACATCAAGTTGTATCCAAATGGGTGAGAAGGAAGTAGGGCTGCCCTGCTCTTCTCCAAGGCAGTGGACAGGTGAGAAGACACACACACATACACACAGAGTGTTTGGGCATCTTCTCTGGATGTGTGCTGGATTGCTGCACATGGTAATGTGTCTCCTTCCTGTTTATAAATCCTCAAATCATTGCTGGATGCTACCTCATTGAAGTTTTTGTTTTGTTTTTGTTTGGCTTTTTGTTGTTGTTTGTTTATTTGTTTTGTTTTTCATTTGTTTTAATTAGCTCCAACTATTACAATATGCTATTAGGCTCTATCCTAGGTCTCACAGTATCAATCAGTATAGTTTTTCACTTTTTTCTACTGGTGGAGGAAACATAAATATTTTCAGAATCTTAGTTTATGGGGCTGGTAGTAAACTTTAATGTCGTTATGGGGGTCTAGTTGTAGTATATGTTTTCTCGGATGGGAAAGCTCGCTTAAGGATAATCTTTTTCCTGGAATGGAGTTTGTTGTGCCCTGGCTGTAGTGGCAGAAGCAAGTGCAGGACCAGAAAATTGGTTCGAGGTAAATAATAAGAGGTGTTTCGGGGACACTCAAATATTTTTAGCCTGGCTCAGATCTACAGTAAATACAGTCCAATGAGACTTCAGTGAGCTGCTTTCCAAGGACAGGAATGAATGGCTGGAGAGAAGAAGGGGGCAGACAGCAGGAATTTATTAAGCTGCTGCATCACCAAGGAGAAAATATCATGTGATTGCTACTGACTCTTCTACTCTACCAGAGGAAGTCATGCAGAGGGCATATCAGTTTTACAGCTTCTCCATCGGTTAGCAAACAGCTTTGGGCCTATTGGACATTCCATCTATCCCAAAATGCAGGAATTCAGGAGGGGTTGTGTTTGACTATTCTTTGCCTGTTCAAGGTGCTGAGGTGGCTGTTTTTCACATGTAATAAATGAAACATCACTAGCATTTATTTCAAAGGGAGATTTGGTCCAAGAATTCGAATCTTGCAGTCAGAATTTCAATTGCTGATTTCCTGGCTGGGACAAATTAGCTTCATACCTAGCTGTTCTGGCTGAAGATACCAAGTTCAAAACATGCCAGGCACAATTTTCCTGCTATTATTGATTGAAAAATAATGGAAACCATTACAGACTTTGAACTGTGTGGGTCTGTTAACTAACTGGGTCTTAAAAACCAAGCTGCAACTCTGCTTATTAGTCAAAATATGTCTTTATACACTGCCATTTCTAATTAGTGGTATGCAAATTAGAAATGCATACCTAATTCCCTATCTACTTTATGCCATTGCCTCAGTTTCCCTTCACTTGTACTTGGTGGTTGTGTCTTATTAACAAGTGCCTGACAGAGGAGTGCACTCACTGGGTTGGATATATTGATATATATGCATAGTCAGTGTCAGCTGGCATATAGGCTGATATAAGGGGGACTAATGGGAATGTATGAACAAGTAGTCTATGTTGTTTCATGTTGACACATATATGACACTAATCCGGAAACTCCTGCCAGAGGCAAGTGAAATGTGTTTTGAACAACTAGAGGTATTCCTTCTGGGACTGCTCATACAGTATGATTTCTGTCTCTTTGACTGAATGAAAACTCTCCTGATCTATTAGCAACAGTATTGATATCTGAAGTGATGTATGTATGTAACAAGTGCAACTTTTGCAAGAAGCATTTTCCTGTATTTTCCAGTGAGTCCTTGGTTATACTCTTGCTTAATTCCGAGAGAAAACTGTTTAACATTACACTTTCATATCTATATTTGAAATTTTGATCTTTGAACTAACAAATAGCAAAACTGAATTTTTCCTAGTGCAGATTGTGCTATTTACAGTGAAACTTTCTTGGAAAACAATGCTCCAATCACTGTAGGATGATTCCCTAAAATTCAGGGTGCATAAAAATAACTTCTGATTGCTTTGTTTTTCTTTGTAGTAGTAGTGGTAACTAGAAAATGAAAAGTAGACATTCATAAGGAAGTACTAAACTCTATGGCAAATACAAAATCAAGTCAGAAAATGAACCACTTGTTCCATGAAAACAAATTAGGGAGGAGACTCTGAAACACTTTTAAAAAGGAGTTGGGGGTCTTGTCACAAATGTTGGCTGACAATAAGTATTTTATACTTAGATTTTTAAAATTTACCTTTGCATATGATATTTGCTCAGAGTTTCCAATGCTGTTTCTGCACAAGTGAAATCATTCCCTGGTTTTGTCTCGAAAGCATATATTACTTTTTTCAGGATTTCATGTGCAGCTCAGTACTTCGAACTAACATTCTACTGTAATGTGAAGACCATGTAATTTAAGAATTACAAGTTACATAATTTTCTGTAATGAAAAGAATCTTTTTTGTTCTTTTTGCTGGTTAAAAGCTGGGATGTGGGTGGGAAGGGATAATTGAGGACAGTGGCAGTGCTGAGGTTCCTGGTACCGTAATATTGGGTCCAGAGTGCTGTGCAGAAATTCACTGTGGCTGGTAGAATCACAAAGGTAATGGGGAGTATTACTGTGCCTGTTTTACACGTGGGAAACTGGAGGAAAAAGAATTTTTGGCTTGACCATGACCATGAGGAGCATGATTTTTTAACTGTGCTTGGTCCCTTAATCCTGCTGCCTGCTACCATCTTAATCTGAGCTGTCTCCAAGTCTTGCAGTGGGCAGCTTGGCAAAAAAACCCAACAAAACAAAAACAACCTGGCGAGAAAGGCTGGGAACTTTTCATCCCATTCTGGAAAACCTTTTGCCCAGGCTGGGACTAGTTTTTTCATCCCTCAATAGTGACTATCAGGTGAAGATCACTAAAAATTTCATGACTCTCAAACTGAGCCCTTCATCAGGAGATGGTCATCTATAAGCCAGGCTCTGGAGCAGTGTGGTCAACGTTCATGTGTGGTGCTTTCCATTTGGTGGGAGTTGGGAATACTGGAATGGCAGCACAAAACCTAAAATTTTGGAATTTCCAACTTCTCCAGGAATTGCTGGTTTGGGCTGAGATTAAATTTTGTGATAGTAGCTTGCGTGGGCCTGTGTTTTGGGTTTGTTATAGCAGTGTTGATAACACGTGGATGTTTTACCTATTGGTGAACAGTGCTTACAGAGTGTCAAAACCTTTTCTGTTTCTCACACCACCCCATCAGTGAGTGGGCTGGGACTGTGCAAGAGGTTGGGAGGGGTAGAAGTTGAGACAACTGACCCCATTTGACCAAAGGGATATTCCATAACATATGGTGTCATGTCCAGCAATAAAACTGAGTGGAAGGGGAGTGGGTGAAAGGTGTTTGGGGACTGGCTGGACATCAGTCAGTTGGTGGTGAGCAATTATTTTCTTTTGCATCACTGTTTACTTGTGGTTCCCTCCCTACTGCCTTTTCCCACTAATTTAAAAAAATAAACTCTGGCAGCCCAGAAGGCAAACCATATCCTGGGCTGCATCAAAAGCAGCATGGCCAGCAGTGCAAGGGAAGTGATTCTACCACTCTATTCTTCTCTGGTGAGACCCCACCTGGAGTGCTGCATCCAGCTCTGGAGCCCTGAGCACAGGAGGAAGGACATGGACCTGTCAGAGCAAATCCAGAGTAGGGCCACCAAGATGATCAGAGGGATGGAGCACCTTTCCTATGAGGAAAGGCTAAGGCAACTGGGATTGTTCAGCCTGGAAAAGAGAAGGCTTCAGAGTATTCGAATCATGACCTTTCAGTGTCTGAATGGAGCCTATAAGAATGATGGAGGAAAACTTTTTACAAGAGCATATAGTGACAAGACAAAAGGGAATGGCTTCAAATTAAAACAGATTAGGTTTTAATGAGATATCAGGGAGAAATTCTTTACTAGCGGGTGATGAGTTACCCAGAGAAGAAATGGATTCCTCATCCCTGGAAGTGTTCAAGGCCAGGTTGGATGGGGCTTTGAGCAACCTGGTCTAGTGAAAGGTGTCCTTGCCCATGGCAGGAGGATTGGAACTGGATAATCTTTAGGTCCCCTCCATCAGTCTATGGTTCTAAACTGTATCTAAACCCATGAGTTTTTGTACTTTTATCCTTCTGATTTTCTCCCTTATTGCACTGAAAAGGAGAGTGAATGAGCAGCTGAGTGGTGCTTAGCTGCCTACTGAGGTTTATCATAAGAAAAATCATGTATCTATCCGTCTTTTCAGGCGCACAGAAAAACACTAGGAACATCACAACCTATCAAGTGAAGGAATTGAATGCGAGCCTAATTTTGAGTGTGTTAATAATCTTTATAAAGACATATTGCAGGAAGCTCTTTTCTTTATAAATAAAAAAAAAAAAAAGGAAAAATTAAAAAGAAAAAATATAGCATGGATCTGAGATTATTTTGAAGGACCTGCTCCCAAAATTGATGATTAAATGAGGATAAGCACAGTGCTTTTGGCTTCAAAGGTCAGTCCTGCTGAATTTAAGTGACTGATGGATTCTCTTCACTGGAGGTGCAATTTTCCCCTGGAGAAATATTTCTTAAAGACCAAGGCTGGCTACCTGGCATTTATGAGAGAGTCCAAAGGGAATTACAAGCAGGGTTGTTAGGGTTATCATTTACTCAGTGGTTTCTGCCGATATTGTAGCACAGGGATCCCCACAGCACTGCTTCTTAGCATGTGATAGATGGTGCCCCAGGTGAAGGTGAGCAAGGAGTGAGGGCAGCCCCCACAATGACAAACTCTTGCTTTGCTGCTCCTGCTATGAACCTGCTGTTTTTCCTCCAGCAATCTCCAACACCTCAGCTGTGCCTGGCATTGCTCTCCTTGGACAGTGATAATGTGCCTGGGCATTGGGGTGACCTTGGAGAGATTCTGGGTGCACAGAAAGAACAGGGGGAGGGTCTTTTCTTCTACGTGGCGGCGTGGTGAAAACTGTACATTTTATGGCTATGTTTGCAAGACCCTTGTTGTACACTGGTCCAAGTGATTTCCAGTGGCTGATGCAGCATAAAATAGCCACTATTGTGAGAAATATGTGCCTGAGCATGCACCAGTGGAAAAGTGTGTTGTTTTGATCTCTCCTAGACCTGTAGCTGGTGATTGGAGCCTGTTAATAGGGTTGTGGTGCTAAAAGAGTGTTTTTGTGCATCTCTCTAATTCCTCCATTTTTATCTTAAAAAAAAGATTACTTTCTCTACAGAAAGTTATTAATATATCCTGCGTATTTAATCTAGCATCCTTAGCTTTCCCTCTTGTGGAAAAAAAAAAAAAGCATAATTGGGTGAAAAACTAGAAAAAAAAGGTGGAATATCCAGTTTAAGAACTTCTAAGTAATTGTTTTGCTTTGCCTTTTAACCTAAATGGACTTAAACATAGCTAAAGTTCATCCCTAATTCATGCAAAATATATCAGCCGGGTATGAAATAAAATACCTGGTGGGATCTCAGATAATACTTTTTATGTTGTGTTAATTAATTAAGTTTGGACTCCTGGACTGTTGTGGCTTCGCAAGTCCTTATTACTGCATCTTTGGCTCTTCTACAATGCACAGATGTTGACCATAGATGAAAATATTGAATTCACAGTTTATGTCTTGATCAGTTCTCTTCTGCTGGCAGCTTCTCACCATTCTACTTTGAAGAGGAAAGGACTCCTTACAAGCTTTTGTTGCTTTTGGTTCATAAAGGTGGTTCTTTTTTGCTCTTTGAGTCGTAACAAGCAATATGCCATGTCATTGGGCTTGAAACGAGTTACCTGTTGCATTCAGTGGATGTACAGTGCCAGTAGCTGGAAAAGAAATGCACATACTACCGTGTCCTGAAAACCCCTAATTTTGGAACTGGGGTTGTTTTCTGAGACATACAATGACCAGATACATGACTTGAGCCGATCTGTAGGGTCTTGCTGGGGCTTTATTTTCAATATTGCATAGTGCCCCGGAGCAGAGAGCTTTGCAACAGCTGTGGGCCATGGTGCAGGGGCTGTTTGGGCAGGGCTGGCTCTAGGAGCACCAGGAGCTGCTGGATTCACAGCCCCAGGATCTCTTTGATGGCCTTGGCACCCCAAGAAGGACACTGAAATCAAGGAGCGATGGCAAAGGTCAGCAGGCTCTCAGCATCAGCAAAGCCTGGGCAAAAGCTCAGCCCTTCATTCATTGGTGGGAAACTGGAGTGACAATGCAGCCTTTTTCCGTGGAGCATTTGTGGCCCCATCCACTGTCCATTGTATTGATTTCAATGAAATCTAAGCACATATTCAGAATTAGGCACTTCTTTGCCTGGTGGCCTCAGGAGAGAGAGTTTCCTCAAGTGGGGCCAAACATGTACTTTGTACAGGGCATCTTCTGACCCAGAAGGTCACCTGAGGCTTCTGAGGGACTCTGAAGGGATATTTTTAATTGTTCAAAGTCTTGTTTTGTTTTCAGGCTCAGCAAAATAACCTGAAAGTGCGTTTGTGTAAATGCACAAGGGAAAATCTGGCCAAGGAAGAAGCTTATTATTCATTGTGAGTCAGGTTTTGCTGCTGTGGAGTCAGACTGAGTTTTACCATTGATTTCAGTGGGCACAGGGGCAACCTGTCTGGCCATTTTGAATGAATAAATTTTATTCCTACATGGAGACAAAAGCAGCTGGTATAAAATTGAAGCCTTTTTGCTGACATGATATATAAATTGTGAAGTTACTGTATGTTTGCTTAATTATAACTTCAAAGTAGAGGAAAATTTTCATCCTTTCAAGGGAAATCCCAGCACAGGAAATGAAGCACAAATGGGACCCAAGTAAATGCCAGATTACAGAAGTGTTGCTGTGTTTGACAGCTTTGGTACTGTCGTCTTCAGGTAAGGTGTATTCTACAGCAAACTCTAAGTCTTGTTATGAGTTACTCTCTGGTGGTAGAAATTATCTGCTTTTGGCCTGTTTCCACTTAAAACTGGTCTTTTGTTGGCATTGCTTCATCTGATCTTAAATTATGTTTTTTTGTTTATGTTTGTTAGCAGATTTTTTAATGATATGATGCAAATTTGTTTTCAAGAAGAAATGAAGGAGCAACACTACATCATCCCTTTGCTCTTTGACAAGATCAGAGAGGGGATGGCATCAGGAAAGACACCTCTTGCCTCCCATCCCAGCAAGTTTATGGGCTGGTACTCTGCAAGTCTGGGTGTTAAACCTAGTGGTATTAAGAACTGCAGACTGAAAATTCAGGTATACTGCCTTTCCTTTGTTGCAGGAGGAAACATTTTTTGCTGCAGGTCTGGGAAAGGGCAGGCTGGCATGGAGAAAGAGGTAAGTGAAGAAAAAGCCATGCTTTCCAAAGAGAAAAGTTAAAGGGACTATTCCTAGCGTTGCTATTTCATAATATTATTTGTAGTGCGATGGGAGGGAAGTCAGCAGACGCATAGGCTCCTTTATAGCATTGACAAGTCAAGGAGATGATTAACGAGAGTATCAGACAATGTAATGGTAGGAGAAGGCCCACAGAAGTTAAACAAAAGTGCCTTCAGAATTTAGAGAATTCCCATGATCCATAGTAGGACCTCATTGTGCTTGTCTACTGTTTCTATTTTTGATTAGATTTATAAACACAGCACCACATATTTTCATGTGGCTCATAGCCCCAGGGCAGAGTGAGATTGACTGCGCTGAAACTGTGAGGCTTGTGAATTTCGGGCAAGGGATGGAGTGAAATAAGTAGTGTAATTGTTTTTGTGGAGTGACCGTGGGACCTCTTCTGTTCTGAATTACACATGGTTCAACCCTTTGACCCACCAACCTCAGCAATGCCTGGTAGATCTCCTAAAGCTGTGCTGAAAGGTCCTATCAGTGACATGTTGGAACATTATCTGTCATGTGAGATGTGTGCCAACAACCATATTAAACTACATTAATTGCTAGTGAGGCCATGTTTGTGACAATCTCAACTTCATTTAACCCATCATCATGTTAGTTATTGTTTAAACAGGAAGTACAAATGGGGACAATTTATGAAATCAAAATGCAGCACCAATGTTTTGTTTAATAAATTGTATGTTTTACTTTGTTTTATTTCCCTACTAGGTTTTTTTCTTCCCCTGGCATTTTTGTTCTTGTCATCAGCTCTGTAGCTTGAGTTTTTTGAGGGCTTTTCTGTTTTAAGAGCAAGCAATAAAAAGACTACTTCTTAGTAACTAAGCTAATACACCAGTGAGATTGTTGTTTCTTTCAGTGCAATTGTAAATGATAGTTGACTGAAAGCACTGAGTTTGTTTCCTAGCAAGAAGCAAGCGTGCTAAGATAGTTTGTGTAAGGCTGAAAGATCACACGTGGGTTACTCACTTGATGTACACTCACTGATTTACACTCCAGCTACTGGGGCTCTGTATGGCCACGCTTGTACACCTCTGAGCATGCACATGAATGGGGCATACATTTCTTTTTAATCACATAAAAACAATTTTCTTATAGGTCTGACTGTCTAGGTAGCAAAGCTTTCTGTGGGTCCTCAAAAGGCAGTCCGGTATGTAGAAATTCCGAAGGATTCTTAGCACATGTTTGCTTTCTGAAGCATTTCTGCATTTTATAGGGGAAGAGGCAAAAGCTCTCCCACATGCTCCTGCGTGGGCAGCGTGCAGGTTCACTCATGCCTAGCTGTGCCTGGTATTCTATTAGACTAGACACACAGGGTTACATCTTCCACCTACACACTGAGCTGCTCTTTTACGACAAGCCTTTTCCTTTGGCCTCATTGCCTAGCTAGAATAAACAAAGAGTGGGGTTATTTATTTATTTAATTTTATTTATTTTTGGTTGCTGCAGAGTCAGCTAAAAACATCTTTGACCCTACTTAGTGTCATTCTCTTTAGCAATGAAGGGTTTGTTCTCTGCAAAATCTAACATGGAGTGCTTAAAGCAGACAGGTGCAAATACCAAGCTGTTTCTCTTTGGCTGCCATCCCTTAAATAGACAAAGTAATAGGCTGGGAGGAAGGAAAAGGTTCCAGCTCCAGCTGCATAAAGGAAAGCCTTAACAGGGACTTAGCAGCTGGTTGCAAGAATTAAATGCTGTAAATACCAACTAATGCATTTGTGTGTGTAAGTGTGTTCACAGAGGAATATGTGCTTGGTGAGGCTCCATTCCTTTTTATGCAAGAGGATCATTCTTTGAAAACTGTGCTCTGCTTGTTGTTGAAAGGCTAATGCTCTCACTGAAGTGAATGAAAACAGAAGCCAACATACCTGTTCCCGTTTACCATTGTTACACTCCTTAGAGCATTTCAGGCATTATTAGGTTCTTGGAACCCTACCAGATTGATAAAATTTCCAGCTACTTCTCTTTTGGCTGTATTCAAACAAGGCCCCAAAGGAAGAAAACAAAAAAACCCAACAACCAACAACAAGACAACCAACCCACAAACAAAACCATGGATGAATCTGCTGAGCTAGTTTGCTGATGTTAGAAACAGTTGTTCATATTAGGAACACCTAATTTAATTTCATGAAAGAGACATAACATGCCAGTATGTGTATGAATCTAAGGTATGCATTTCCTAAAAGGAACTAAAACTCTGTCATTCCAAAGTTGCTCTTCTTTTTGACTTCCAGCTTGCATGGGGACTGCTGTCTGGAAGCAGTAACTTTAACTTTAACTCTAAGGCTGCTGATGAGGTCTGTCTGTGTGATCTTCGTAAGCAGATAAGGGTAGGGAGACAGCTCAGAGCAGAGCTTGTTTACAGCAGGACAGAAGAAAACAGCTAGACATAAATGAGGGCTGACGGTTTCATGAAGCACAATTGGTTGATCACAGATTCAATATGACTGCCCTGAACTGAGCGATGATCCGTACAGTATGCAAAATTCACTTTCTTGCTGGTCTGTGCCCACCAGCCTTCCAGCAGCTTTCCCAGAGCCCCTCAGCCACGGCTTTGAGTGGAACCAGAGCTGAACGCAGCATTGTTGTACCCAATTCCTTTTGACAACAATCACATTCTTTTAAAAACTTCATAGGTTTTAGTTGTCACTGGTTATAAATGAGGGTTTTTTCCCTCGCCATTGCTGCTGCTGCTGCTGTTGTTGTGGTGCTCGCTGCTCTCCCAGAGATGCGAGTGCTGCAGGTTCTGGTATTCCCGGCTTTCCTTTGTTTCCGTTGGTATCAGAAAGCAGGCGGTGCGTTTTAATGACGATAGCGTGTAAAAAAGCTTTTAAAGGTTTAGGTCCCTTTTTGAGTGACATGGTGATTAGTCTGTGCTGTGCTCAAACACTTCTAACTCCCCTTGTCTTTGCTGTAATGCAGCACACTCAAGGTAAAAAGACATTAAAAAATATTAAAAGGCAGGACTTCTTGTTTTTCAGCAACAGTTGTAGAGATTTGAGGTAGGCTGAATTGCTACCAGCAGCAAGATCACCCTTTAAAATTGACTTTGCAGGCAAGGGACATCCCCCTTTTGTGTGCTGGTTGTGGATGGACAGATCTGATGTGTTTGGTTTGTGGATGCAAGTTGTACCCTGTCACTGCAGGTGTAAAGCAGCACAGCCTTTCCATCACTTGAGGCTCTGGCTTCAGGTTGTGCAACTTTTTTTTTTTTAATATGCTTCTTAATGTTTATTTTGGGATAATGTTCTGTAATCAGAGTGGAAGCTTTCTGTACGGATGTGTGCTTATGTGCATTTTTCTCGGTATGCTCACACAACTGGACTTTGCCTGCAAACATACCAAATGGTCACTGAAAGCATTTATTTAACTTGCTATTGAAAACCTAAGTTTTTCAGGTATGTGCAAACTGATTAAAGAACATTTGCTTTTGACATAAATTTACATAAATACATACATTAAGTAGTAGTGACTAATGATAAAATGAATGTAAAATGCAACTGGATAATTTCCTGCCTATTCTCTGATGAGAAGGCGAAGTATTGTAAGGGTAGGGGGGTTGGGAAAGGAAACCTAAAATAAAAAGCACGGGAAATAGTGTTATTTACACTACTTAAAATTGCTCATGTGTAAAAGAGAGAAGGATGAGGAAATTGGCTGGAAATAGGTATGAAGGGAAAATGTCTTCTAATTTCCTCTCAAGCACAAAGTGACAAGAACATGTGTTGATTACACAAAGGCCACCACTGAAATACTCAGTTATTCAGCTATGTTGAGAAGCAACACTGGAAGAATTAAACTCTGCTGTTGGAAATCAAGTATTGTTTTCATTCTAAAAAATGTGAAAAACATACTTTCAAAACCTGATCGCATTAAGGGACAAGGGCATCATCTCTTTGCAGTACGTAGGGATCACAAGCCTGTAACATCAATTACCTAAAAATTCTAGCTGGCATTTGACTGAAGTACCAAATAATGTAGTCATTTGTGGCACTGAAAAATACAAAATTTGGTGTTAACTGTATTGAATTAAAAAAAAAAAAAAAAAGCAGAACCCCTCAAAAATCCAACGCCTCAACACCTTCCCCGAAACAAGACAAAAACCTCTCCAAAATCCCAAACAATAAAAACCCCAAAACACACACATATACAAATCCACTCCAGAACCCACTGCAGTACATATCTTTATTTTGTATGGGGAAGGAGGAGTACCTCTTTTTCTTCTTTGTGCTGTGAAAGGAACTTATGCATTTTCCAGACTATAACAGTTGAAAGTTGACTATGGCCCATATAGTGAGCATTTAGTTTTGCTAGGGAAATCTGACATGCAGAAGGAGTACACAGAAATCTAATGCAGATCATCTTAATTCCATCAGAGTTACAGATGTATACTGATTTATACCACTTGAAAATTTGCTCCAGAATTTTTGGCTTGATATTGTTTTCTACCTGTTAACATGAAGTTGAAGGTTTTGTGTGGTGATTATACACAGCATAGTAAGAATAATTATCACACAGCAGTGTTACAAATACTCTGGAATCTTTAAAAGTGACTCAATTAAAATTTTATGGCATGCAGGAATGCAGCAATTCTTTAATATTGCAAAGCAGACATAATTCTGAAGATAGTAACTGAATGAATGTGTATTTTTGAAAAAAATCAGAAGCAGTAGGGTGAATTTATGAACCTATTGAACTCCTATCAAAATTACCATTAACTTCAGTTGTGCTGCATGTGACTTGCAGGAATTTTTTTCTCTTATCGTATTTATTTATTCTGGCTTTCAGAATATGTCTGGTCATTTTTACTTATTTACTTTTTAGTAGGGTATTAGTCCTAATTTAGAGGATGTCCACTGTTTCTAGAAAACCATATATGAGTGTGTATATATACATGTATAAATATGGAGATATTAATATCTATAGTAACCTGTCAGTGGTATGGTTCAGTTATTTTTGACAGGTTTATTGATTGTGTCTGCTGCAAGTGCTGTTTTTTTACTGGAAGTTGACACCCACAATCAAAAGGGAAAGATGGATGCTGTAAAAACTGCAATTTTTCAATGATTCTTGTAATTAATCCTTTTGTATTGACAGTTTCCAGGAGCTATGTTGCCAGGAGTGGTCTTTATCGCTGGACAATTAAGCAACTGGCTTGGAAAAATAATGCTGTTTTTGGAAGTTGCCATGTGACATTCTAAAATAAATGGGTCTGAACTGTTTTCTTACTTTGGTTTTGGCTTTGATTAATATTCTCAGATGTGCTTTATTTTAGATAATCTTTGCCTGTTTTGACCGTCAACATCTGAAATAGGGTCTGTAGCCACATACCAGACCACATGTGACTCTTGCCCAATGTGGCTCTAGGTATTATACAAAGACAGAGTTTAGCACTTGGGCCTTCCTTAGTTCAATGTGACCATATAATTTTTGAGCCTGCCTTGCCCATGGGAACTACTGTGGGACTTGTCAGAGTTAAGGTTCCAGAAGATCTCCTGCTGTTTGATTTCACCGTGACCCTTGTTGGCATCTCTCTAATATTAAATGAACTTTTCGTTGTTGTAATGGGTCCCCGCTTCCTCTCTCCTCTGGACTGTGATCTCTCTTTTGTGGCACTTCATTTAAAATTGTTTTGGTTCTCTTTTCATTCTGTTGCATTGTATGAAAGGATAGAGCTCATTCATTTTTAGCTCCTCTGTGATGAACAGATACACTGGTTATGTAAGTGGACTTAGAAAATAGGAGGATGGGGGATGTCAGGGAAGTCTGTCTATAAATATGCTGCATAACCCAACTTTTCTAAATGAAGCACTGCTGTTCTGCAAGTGAAATAAAGCAGTTGCTGTTGAATGCATACTGAGAGACAAGTCTTATAATGTTCTTCATTTGTTGAGGTTTCTTTGCATTAATTAAAATTGGGGAAAAACAAAGTATTTTAATGTGACCTTCATTTGGCATTTGTTTCAACTTTTCTTCTATTTTATTTAATTCTTCCACTTCTGTTGTTCAATTAGTGTTTGACCCCTTTAGCAGAGATTTAAATTAAATGACATTTCAGTGCCATCCCATATTTAAAATACTGTGTTAGTTGTGGATCATAAAGGATGATCTTCGTTCTTTAGCTAATTTATTCATTTAACAATTTCCCTCCAGAAGTTCCAGCAGAAGGCTCTGAAGCAAACTAAGCAGAAGAAATCCAAGTCGGCTGAATTTCTGATGGGTGAGCCTTGCTTGATGAGTTATTGCTCATAATTTGTGTAAGGATTAATTAACTAATTACAGACAAATGGCTGTGGGCGAAATTTTGCTCTTGCTTGTCAGGGTGCAATTTGTAATTATTTTAATCATTTATTCTTTTTTTTTTTTTAGAGTTAATTTTAACCTAATTCTGTTTTGGCGACATTTGAGGACGATACACTTGAGTCTTTCAGCAAAGGAATTACTAGAAGGAATTTTCTGCTTGTCATTGAAATACACTTTGCTATAATGTGCTCTTCTGACCTCCTTGTTTTCTATAGTAAAAGAAGAGAGAGCAGCAACAGAAGGCATTGAAAATCCAGCTTTTAACATCAGCAGCACAGATCTTTCAGCATATCAGCCTTCAGAAGAGAAAGTTATTAGACATGACAAGCCAGATAGCACCCTTGCAGCTCACCAACAAAAACTCGGGCTGCAAGCCCATGCTGAACCAAGAGGTGAGACATCAAACCTGATTAGCCTCAAATGCAGCAACAGTGGCTGTGTTCCCCATCCAACCTGCACACTCTGTGGCCTGTGCTGGGCGTTGCCATCCCGGCATGTCCAAGCAGGCGCCCCTGCAAACCCTGGGTAGGAAATCCAACGTGTTGCCAAAAAACATGGGCTGTCTAAATATTTAGAGACCTGGGCTTTGTCTCCATGCTCAGGTGACTCCCTGTGATGGGGTGCAGGTTTTGTGGGGCTGTCTGCCAGTGGGAATCAGTGCTCATGGCAATGCTTCCCCATAATTTGGATTAAGCTGGGTTTTGGAGGCGTTGCAGTTAGTCTGAGCACACAGATGCTGCTCTCTCGCTGGCTCCCTTGCATTGAATAGTTTGAAACAGCTTACAGATCCATGATTGATTGTTGTCCTTAGGTCTCCCATATGCCCTCAGTCAATCGACATCTTGCCTCTGCTTCATCTTTCATTATTTTTTTTCAGCCAATGTTGCTCAGATGGTTGGAGCAGACTCCTGTTTGCCCAGCTTGTCCGAGGGAGTGATCCTGGCTTTTCAGCTGTTTTGATGCAGCACCTAAAAGAATTGCTGCCTTGGGAAGCAATTTCTGTTTATTATTTTGGTTTATCTGAACTATAAGGAACTTCACTTGACGTCACTTTTCCTTTTGGAGAGGTTTGATCTCTTTTAATCTATTATTTAATTGCTCCATTTTGAATTATTACTAATCCTGGATGTTAGGGAAAATGGTTATCTTAGTAATCCAGTGAGGAAGAAGGTACCAAAGTAACTGGTGTGGCTTTGAACAGTTCTGATCAGCCAGTATTTCCCATCAAACTCGCAAGTGGAGATGCTGCTTGCTAAATACCCTTGCACACTGTCAGCCTAGGTATTTAAATGGGTAAGTGCAGGCTGGTGAGCAGACCTTCAGGCAGTCGTTTTTTAAACATTGGACCTTGTTGTGTTAAGATTTTATCCTTGTGGGACTGTAGAGCCCAGGGCTCCTAATGGCTTCTTGCAAAATTAGGTTTGGCTTTCCATTTAGCCTTCATGTGACTCTGTGCAGTGCCACATGGAGCAGGAATTCTTCGTCTTTCCTTTGCAGACTGTCAGAACAGTGATTAAGCAGACAAAGGGATTGATTGTTTTTTAATGAAATAGTCTATCTGGCAAAAAATGAAGTCGGGCTTGCTGGAGACTATCCATGCTTTCAGTCGCCTCTTCAGAAATTCATGAATAGTTCCCTCAAGAAAACAACACATTTTTTTTAAAGCTTGAAATGCGTTTTTAAACATTTTGATTTTTCATCCTAAGTAGCATTTTGTTCAAAAAAACCCTAGCTGAATATAGTCTTTGTGAAAGGAGTAGAAATTGTTCCATTTTGCCTGGAATGCAATGCCTTGAGACAATGCTAAGTGTTTCTGTAATGGGAGAGAAAAGCTTGCCGAGAGTTGGAAAATTTTGTTTCCCAACACTGTGTCTCCCTTCTCGACCTTCTGTTCATCCAGTTAGCCAAAAGATCAGTTATTCACATAGCTCTGCCTCTAAGTCAAGCAGCTATTAAAAAGTAATAATCCATTTATGCCATCATAAAAAAGTCTAGATTGGAAAATATCTCTAGAGATCATCTGGTCTAACCTTGCATTAAATTATTCTTAGTCTAACTTGTGTCAGCACTTGTTTGGCAATCACAGGAACCAGTTAAAATTTATCAAGGGCTGCTAATAAGCCAATGTCTTCAGGCCTGAAATCTGGGGAACAATCTTCAGGTACCTCATGAGCTAATTTTACCCATTTCCAAGTGTAACAATTCTTCATTAAAGAGGGAAAGAGAAAAGCCACTTGCACAGGTAAACATAGTGTCACATTCATGTGGTAATGTATAAATAGCCATATTTCACAGTCCTCAGTGAAGAATAGGTCTACAGGTGGTTTATGCCTGCATGCAACAGTCTGTTGAGGTCTGGTCCTCCAGAACCCAAGGGATCAGTTCTTTGAGCCTACCTTCCTTTGATCCAAGTTCATCGATACTTTGCATAGCTGGTGCCATTTCAGCTCATAGCAAAACCAGACGTGGTGTTGAACACTATTGCCATCTTCTACCACAAGGGAAACATTTCCACAGCATTCTTTTCTGCCCCTCTGCTCTCAGGAACCACTATCCAGTTTACAAGAGATAGCACAGAATTCTCCCTTTTTTCCCACCTGGGATGCAAGGCTTGCACTCCATGCTGGAAGCTGTTTCTCTAGGAGGGTGTGCCCACACACCAAGCACAACCGCATAGCCCATGTAAAAAAAATTGTTTAGGCTCTACACTGCCCTCTTTCCCTTTTCTCCTCTTCTTCCCCAGATGCTGATAAAATACTCTTCTTTTTTGGAGTTACCTCCCTTCACAGCTGTTGGCTGCTCTTCCAGCTCTCAGCCCCCAGGCTTGAGTTCAGTTGCTTACTCAATAGGGAATGGCATTTGTCAATTCTAATGCTTGGTGTTAAACTGTGCAACTTAAAACCAGTTATAACCTTGAGCAAAATTATTTAATCGCAGGATTTAGCAGATTACAGGTTGAGAACACTATATAAACATCAGGCTGGGTTTTCAGGCTAAGCAGTTGGAGGCAAGGCAGAGAGATGGCATTGCCTTTCCATTATCTTTCCACCTATCACCCATGTTGTTAATGGCAGCAAATAATAGCCACAGGGGTTGCTATCATTTCCTCCACCTGGCAACAGTGTCACAGGCTGTTCCTCTGTCAGCAATTGCCAGAGGGAAGTGTTCTCTAGAAAAACCTCCACCTACTTTGAGATGTCTTCTTACACATCTCCATACTACATATAGTGGGAAGTAGTGTGAGTAGTCAGCAGCATGTTCAAGACAGCCTTAAAGCCTGTTCCTGGAATTTGGCTATTTGTCTGCACAGGAGGGCTCCTCTACAGAACACCTGGAGAACCTGGAGATTAAAAAGCAAGTGGAAAGGCCCAAGACATTGTAAATTGTTTGCATCTTCCCCCAAAGAACTTAATTCACAAATATGTTTGTGCTTTTCCATTTTTTTTCTCCCATAATAGAATGTCTTCTAGAAAGAAGAGTTTGCGAACTGGTTCTAGTTTGCAAGAAGTTTATTAACATTTTTTGTATTTTTGTTCAAAGAGTTTTTCACTTTTCAAATTAGATTGGTGAGGACTATTATTGTGACTCAAAGTGCAAGGCTCCTGCATCCTTTGCTTGTGGGGAAACTGGGTCAGAGCATGAGACCTTCTCTGCTGTCACCATGCAGACCTTTGATGGAAATAAAAGCTCCGATCCTTAGTCCGTTCCTCTTTTCATTAGGCCATTGCTTATCTTTCACTGTTCTATTTTCTGTGATGGACAAAATTCCAGAATTTATCATCGCTGGTAGCCTGTTGTCCAGGACTAGGCCACTGAGTTAACTCTTTCTGCTCTTGGCTCTTCATCATCATTGGAGTCCTGGTACTGTGTTAAATGTTATAATGACCCAGGGGAACTGCCTAACTATTTACTCAGATTAATCTCCTGATTTTTCAGCCAACTAATTGGTTTCTATCCTATTTTCTCTTCTGGATTCTATGCTGACTTTTTGCCGATTGCTGCCATCACCTTCATTTCTTTCACATATTGCTTATGAAATTAAGTTCATCTCGCAGCAGCCTTGTACTTGCCAAACTGTACAATTTTTTGTAATTCTTAAAACACACAGTTTCCTTGTAGCTAAATCCAACCAACCCTTCTGCCTCTCTCCCCCTCATCAAGCATTGCATTGCAGAGATTTTCATGATGGCCATCCCAGTGGAAGGTCTAATAGATAAATTTCTCTGGGAAAAACATTAGGGGTTACATCACCCAAATCTTCAAGGACCTGTGTCCACCAGTTCCTTAGTTGTCAGACACTTGATCTCAAGGTGAGCCAAAATCAGTACTTCTCTTTTCTCTAGAGGGGTTTAGACCTTGTAGAGTGTTCTAAAGTTCAGGCTGCCTTGGTGAAGTCTCTGCCCAGCAAAGAGCTTCCAGCAAACTGTCATGACAGTAACACCAAACTTCCAGGAATTATTCTTTCTTTGTCAGAACAAGACAAGGGCAATTGCTCAACTTCAAATGGATGATGTATGTTACAAGCAATCCTTGAACACAGGACTACTGTACTTAGCATTTTATTGTAGGCCTGTAAAGCAGATGTGATTGTATTTCAGCATTCAGTACATTTTTTCCTCAGCTGCTGTTATCATAAAAAGTCCAAGTGCCTTATATCAGTTTGTGCTTTTTAGTGCTCATCACAGTGATACACAGATTTGGTCTAGCTAGTGCTGAGAAGAGCCCTGTGGGATGGCACTGCTCACATCGCCACAAGATAGGTAAAATTTCCAGCCCAACCATACAGAGAGAAGATATGTCAGATCAAATTAGAATGTGATCTTTCTGTGGTGTCAACTGCACATGCAAGCTGCAGAGTCCAGGCATGGGGCTTTTTGGGCATATTTCCCACCCACCTTGTAGCTGGTGGCTGCATAGGCACCTTTGGAGACTGTGATACTCTGTGGCTTTTGCAAGGAAGATAAAGGAAAGGCTGGTTGTGTTCTCCTGTATGCTGTGCGCTTGTAAATGGCTTGAGGCAGTCTGACCCTAAATATTGATGATTCAAGTTAAAATTGTCTCCAGATGACAAGAAGTATTAATTTTTTTCCCTATTATCCCCAATACACAAATCTTCTTTCAAAACTAGATTATCTCCTAAAATAAAAAAGCTCTAATTAATTCTACCATTTTATCTGCAACAGGCACTGTTAACATCTCATATCATGCTCCAATAAATTTGCCCACAGAGATTAACAACATCTGAGGGGGGAAAGAAAAAACTGAGGGAAAGAAAGCTTTTTCAATTGAAGACCAGGAACTATTCTAATTAGCCCAGGTACAGAATGGCATTAGCATGGCTACACTGCTTCTGGGAGCAAACTAGTGTCTGTGTGGACTCTGCTGCATCACCTCCAAGCTGCAGAGCTAGGCTGGGTGTACCTAACACAGTGCTGCACATGTCCTACAGGGAAAATCCCTCTGTAAAGTAGAGCATCTCTGCTCCTTATCAAGAGGTAGAGAGAAGCCTTTGCTAAGGAACAGTTGCTGATAAAAGTTGTTCAAATGTGTCAGGATAATATAAGGCCTTCCTTCTCAGGAATGTAAACAAGCAAGTACCTTGATGTAGGAGTACATGGACAAAAAAGCTTTGTGATGGAGCCATGTGGGATATCAGACTGCTAAAAGTATCAGCAACTGCATTGACTTCAGCCTGTTTTTAGAGAGCTAGAGGCTGACACTTTTTGAACAGGGTTCAATTTTATTCTAAAGAAGTGGTAGAAACCCATTGGAGAGACAGCAAACACAGGTGAAAAAATGGGCATCTTCTGTAAATTCATGTTTGTGCCGCATGTGAAGGAAATGAGAGCTTGCAACACTGCTGATTTGTGTTGGACAAAGTGATTTGCATAGAGGATGGGACCAGAAATATGAATCAAAACCATACACTTTTTTTTCCTTAAACAATGGCAAAGTTTATATCTAATAATTCAAGTTCTATGTATGTGGTTCCATGCTTTCTGATTCCAACAGGGACTTTGAAATGGAAATGCCAAACTTGGTATGCAGGGCATGATGGATCACCATGTATGCATAGGAATAAAAGGGTTGTCATTGGAAGTAATTTTGCGTTGAATTACACAATGTGTAATCCAATTGAAATCAGCAGAACGGCACAAGGTGTAATGTAGTGTGCAAAACGTGATCCATCGCATGCAATTTTAACAGGGATACCGCACCACTCATCTAAGTAATGTGCTAAAATTGAATTTGTGAAAGGTAGGGGGAGAAGAATTGTGAAGAATGAATGCATTTTATAATTGGGAAAATACTTTTTCAGAATGTGACTGAATATATATTTTTAAGGCTAATTTATTACACTTGAAAATTTGTTGCTTCGTAATAGTGCTGTCAGGTCCTCAAAATTTGGCAAGTTCCCCCACTTGCATAGAGTGGGGCCAGCCAAGCCTGTCAGCCTGGGAGAACTTAGTATCCATTTTCCCCATGATGTGTGTCACATTATCTAATACTGCTCCTAAAAACACTCCATCATCATCAGTAAATATTTTTCTCGTGCCCTTGACAAACAGCGTTCCCCAGGAAAAGTAGCAGGTCTCGCACTGGCATCCCTTGGCACAGTGCCCTCTGTTGCCTGCAGGAAAAGAAAAAGGGGAGAAAGAACTAAATTCCATGCTGTACCTTTGCTTAAACAGCAGAAAAGTTGGTAAGTCTTGCAGGACTGGAGTCAGGGGTAAAAAATTGTGGGTGCCATGAGTGTGATGTGGTGCTTTTCAGGGGTCAGGGCAGGCGCAGCACGATCTGCACTGCTCAGGCTCAGGAATGGCCCCTTCCCCAGTGTCCTGTCAAAGCTGACAAGTGAGTTTATTCAAGGCGTGCAACAGTTATCTGATTTCCTCATTACCTATGGTGTCTGCTGAGGATAAAGAGAATGACATGCGATAACTTTAAAATATTTTTTTAAAAATTGGGAAGTTGCCTGGTGTTGGTAGCGTTTAACAAGCTGTGTTTTCAAGATAAAATCTATTGTCGAGTAGATGCATAATGCTCTTCAGTATGAAGGTGCCATTAACATGTAATTTTTCGTTGAATACTGTTTGCTATTAATGAAAGTCAGAAGCTCTGTGTAAAAATCCCTATATTTGATATTCTGGAATAAAGTTGGACTCCCAGGAACCTCATTTTAGATTTACATAGAAAATATTTTTCTATACATATCATATAGAAAATAATGTTTGATATGTATATCTCAAATAGACATGAGCTGAGGTAAATGTGACCAATATCCTGGGTCAGTAATAATAAGTAACAACACAAACTAAAAGTATAGCTTCTCACTAACGTTAATTCTTTTTTTTTTTCCCTTGAAAAAATGAGAATGGAAAGCAAACACTGTTTTCTGGACTACATATTAATTCACTATGTTCTACAAGACTGTAGTTTTATTTTTAGCATTTCATAACATTTGGATATGAGTAATTCTAGCAACACAAAATTTTGGAGTAAAAACTCAAATTTCTTTCTTGTAAAAGTTCAAATTTTCCTACATTATTTTCCACTTTTAAATCACTGCCTATATGAAGTAAATTCACTGGAAACCCATTCAGTTTTTCACTGTGCAGAAACTCCTACTATTTATGCAGTTTTCATTGATGGTTTTTCTTTGCTTCTGCATTCTGTGAGGTTCTTTTTAAGGTGAAAGGCTTCTTTCTCCACTCTTATTTTTTAATCCTTTTGAATGTTTTTTTTAGAATTCTTTACAGATTTTTTCTAAGTACTAAGTAGAATCAAAGGCTCAAATAAGCTACTCATAGACATCAAACTTTATCACTGTAGGTACTGAATAATAAAAACAGGTGGGTGGGAGTGCTAGTCACATAACCCGTCATGACTTGAGGAAGGCTAAGTGAAGTAGCTGGAAATGCTGGAAGTGGGACCCTTCCTTTCCCTTCCTTCTAATCCCAAGTCTTGGTTCTTCCTGGCCAAGTTGAGGTGGTCACTTTTTTTTGAGGATATTCAAGTCTGACCCCAGGACACTGCTTTGGCTCTCATAAGGAAGTGGGAAATGTTATCACAGAGCCTTCAGTCTGGACTGCCCGAAGGCCTTTGTCTGCTAAGTAAAATGAAAAGTATTCCCAGGGAAGTAAGTCGACTTCTGTTGAATGGAGAATGGGAGTGTTTGCTACGATGTTCCCTAATAGGAATTGCAGCTGAAATCAATGCTTTAAGTCAGGTGTGGGAAAGGTGGAAAAGTCTTTTCCATTCCCAGCTGCATCACTGTATTTCAAAAGCACTTTGGGTCAAAATGCTGTCTCAGGCTGGAATTTGGTATTTCCAACATGCCTCTGTCTTATTCTATCTGATGCAAAAAGCTTCTAGGAGTTGCCTTAGTAATGCCCTGTAATGTTCTCCCAAGTAATTGGTAGACGTGTTATCATGCTGCTGTCTGAAAAGGTGCTTGTTACTTATCATGGCAAGTTTGTGCAGACCATAATCTGCATACTGTCTTCTAAAGAAAGATGGCTCATGCCAATTTCTTTTTCTTTACCCTGAAAATCAAGCTTCACTCTGAAAAAAAGCACCAGTAATTATTTATTCCGGCTTTTAGTAGTCATTCATCTGGCTATTGATAATTTCTTAATTTTTACTTTGATCGGGAGGCGCTTAACAAATCCAACAGAGTTTTGTCTATTCTTTCATTAAACTAAAAACCTACATCAGTAATACAACATAAATGGAATAATTGCCTGTTATCCAAATTCTGTGCTATACCTTTCATGTGTAATTGATATGGACTACCTGATCTCTCTGTGGAGTAGAGGACAACATAGAAATTCAGCTTAATCATGCCTTTCCTGTGTGGTATTCTCAGGACATAGATGGCATAATTGACTATAGACATCTTAGTTTAAAAGCCATCTTTTAAGTTTCATCCAGTCCTAGTAATTCGTGCACAGTCCCATGGGCTGTATCCAAGGATTATGCTAATTTTATTAGCAACTCCTCTTGCTTTAATTAAACTGTATAAATTCCCATCTGGTCACTGTTGTGCCAACACCCTTTTTTCCATTTTTATATTAATGTATAGATAATTTGTGGGTTTGCATTTCAATTCTGATTTCCTGAATTATCCATCCTGTTTTCCACAAGAAATAACACAATGAAGGGTGAACTGGGCTTCAAATTGAGCTAATGGGTTTGCGGGAACCTCTAGATCAGAGCAAAGACCAAAGTTTCTGAAGTTGTCCAGGTCTTTTTGGGAGCAGGTAGTCAAAGTAACTTGCCCTGTTGAAAGCACCAAGCTATATGGTGCTGTTCAAAATACCTACAAGCAAGCTCTGTATTAATATTTACTGTGTTTATACCACAAAGCAGAGCGATGTGAATTCCTTAGTGGACTGTTAATTTACATGTTATACACTTTCAAATATTTCCAAAAGCAAATGTGAAGTGATTAGTAATCTGTTCACATGCTCACAAAATGTTATTAGCAAAATGCCTTGGGCAGTGTGTTACGTTGACTAAAATTGATAATTTTGTATTTTAAAACTAAAGCAACTCCCACTGCCCCTGAATAATTTTAGGACCTGCCCAGAGCCCAGATCTCCTGGTCACACCACTTCTCAAAGTGTGCGTTGAGCTGAGGGGGNCACCACTTCTCAAAGTGTGCGTTGAGCTGAGGGGGAAAAAAGACCAAGGAACCCACAAACAGCAACATTCTCTGACCCAGAGCAGTGACCTAAGGTTTGAGTGATTCAGCTCTTTCAAAAGCCTCAAAAAAACTTTTCTGGGGAGTCCTACAGTTTAAAATGGGTTGTTATCTATAAAGTCTCTGTGAGGAGGTGGTTCTGGTGTTTACCACTTGTTCTGCTTATGTAAGTTTTAAAGTGTGTATGCTGCTCTCAAGAAATCAAGCCTGGTGGCTCTTTTTCATTCTGTGTAACTGTCTGTCACCAGCTGTGTGTGGTTCTGACAGAGCCAAAGCCCTGGACAGAATATCTCATACTCCTCAACGTGTTGAGGTTGTTCTTTTTTTCTGAAGAGGACCAGAGAACAAGCTATTTAATGGTATTTGTTAATGTATCTCTTTTTTTTGAATAATGGTTTCCATTCCTTGCAGATTCAAATATAACATGACACTTCCTCTTAAATTCCAATTATTCTGTCAAGAAGAGTTGACCAAAATTCTACTCCTTAAAGTTTCACACCAGACTCACATGGGATATTAAAATTCAGTAAAGGCTGTTGTGATAGTAAGATTGTGCAAAAAACCTATGCCATAGCTGAATATTTTTTGTATGGGTGCAAAACACGTTCCAGAAATTTACATTTACAGCTAGGAAGTAATTGAATAAAGAAATTCATCATCATTTTCTTTTTTAGCACATAGGTGAATTATTTTACCAACATGTGAAGGGGTGTTCATATAACATCATGGTGCTTTGTGCTAGAGAAAAACAATTACAGTGAATAAGGTAGAATGGCTCCGTTATTGCAGTACATAAGACTTTGATTACATACTGCCAAGATTCATACCAGCCTAGTAGTTGTTGACAGATAAAGTAACAAAAATGAAACTCATTTATTTTTTCTTTATTGAGACCTCAAGGTAAAGCAAATTTTCAGTTCTTGTACTTACTACATTGAAGGAACAGAGACTGACAGTCAAAATGTGCCAGTCCAGAAATATAAATTAAACCTAGTTTCATATCAAAGTTTCATTTAGTCTCTGAAAAGGAGCTGCTGTTTGGATTATTTTTGATCCTAAAACAAATACACTGTAGACAACCGTATTGTATCTTGGATGAATTAACCCCCTCATACATTTAGCTTTTATGTATTTTCCAGGATATGCATCCATGCCTATTCAAGTAATTAAAACATGTGCTATGGACTTAATTATTTTACTTTTTTTTCCTGTTTAATAATAATTTACAGTGTTTGCAAACCCAGTGAACATGTGGATGGTTTTAATAGAGTGTAGCACTTTTGCTGAATAAAATACATGTTTTGAGGAAAAAGCCTTCCCTCCCTGCTTGTGTAAGGAAAATTCGTCTGGCTTTTACCATGAGTTCTTCCAGGCAGCTAAATACTGTATTATTTTATAATCATTCTAACAAATGACTTTTTTGTAAATTTATTTTCTAAAGAGCAGATAAAAGTAGCTGTTAAAATAACCATGTACTAAAATGAGTGGGTTTATCCCATCAAAATCTTGGATTAGTTACCTAGTCCAACAGAACATAATTGCTGTTCAGATTAATGAGGCAGTATCCTGGTATCTCCTCTGTAATTAAACACTTCTCTGGTTCAATACAGTATTAAAGATGCACCAGACGTTGAAACCTCAGTGGTGAAATTTAAAACTGTTGAAATTGGAGAGGTCAGCTGTGAAATACAAATTCCTTTGCCGTATGGAAAATTCACTTGTACGGTGTGTTTCAAGAATGATTTGGCTTATATTGGGGATGCTGTATTTGTAAAAATTTTTCTTATCTTTCTGCCATCTAAATCTGAGAATTTTTTTTCATTAGTTCCTGAGAAAAAGTAACATAAAGTGCACTTGTTTCCAGAATTACCTTTTCTGACCTTTCACAAGATGATAATTGCAGTACCAGTAGGCTTAAAGGACTTGTTAAAAAAATTAAGCTTGTGAAGTAGCAAAAAATGCCCCTTTGCTTGCTGGTGTCGATTTCAAAATTAACATTTTAGTTCATGTGCTTCTAATAATCACTGACCCTTACTTCATGTGCTTTCCACAGGAAATGAATACAG
>WEZZ01036082.1:969-16399 GCA_013400585.1 Chloropsis cyanopogon | reverse complement strand
ATTTGGATTATCCACATGTCCATACATCCAAAAAAAATCCACAAAGTCAGACTACAAAAGATTTCTTGCTGGAAAAAGAATTCTCTAGAATAAAAAGAAATTCTTGCTTTCTAGCAGGAAAAGCAGGTGACCTCTGAACTCCCTACTGATTATCAGCAGAAAGGTCATCAAACTAAAGATAATTTTCTAGAAGCAAAAACCAAAAAGCTTCCTGGAATGAATAGCAGGATTAGTTAGAGGAACCCCATATTCACATCAGACAAGGTACCTATAAGACTCAGCAAAAAGAAAACTTTTGAAATGGATGAAGTTAAAAATCCATACTCAGAAGCAGGCTTGCAACATTCTTTTCACTGTGACTTAACCCAACCTGCCAACAGAAATTTGAAAATATACATGAACATTTGCTATTCCCTTCTACATTAATCTCCAAAAATAAAAAGGTACTTTACAAAAGTAAACTGATTGAAGTACCTCTAACATGCTGTCCTGACACATGTGCTCTTCCCTACCACAGGTATACATATTTGCCTTAAAATCTTCCTTTCTTGAGGAAACAGGATACAACAGAAGATTTACCTTGGCACTAACACCAGTTTCACATGGAGCTGATGAGGAATCAAATTAACATCTCCTACTAACAAGCAACATATAAAATAAATGTATCTGCAGATACATTTAAAGCAAGTATGTAAAAGCACAGGTTCGGAAGTGTTCTAAATTTAGTTTATCTAGTGAAATCTTAGAAATGGACTTCATGAGGAAATTTTAAGAATCCACAGAAGATTGACTAGAAACCTTTTACCTGTAACAAACAAGGGCAGAATGAGATCCAATGGTTGGAAATTGCAAGATGGAAAAACTCCAACTAAAAATAAATCCCAAAGCTGTAGCACAAATTGTTCTAAAAGCTTAGATTAGCAATTGAACAGTTGCTGTAATTCAGCCAGACATTAATGGGCTGGATAACAAAAGCCAGTGGATTAAGTTCTACTATAGAAGGTGAACACAATTTATTCCTTCAACGCTTAAAAATATGAAACAACAACAGAAAAGATTTAATAGGGACTCCTGCACTTTTGGGCATCTCTAGTGAACAAAAGCACACACTTTTGTTACAGACTTCCTTCTGTTTTTCCTGGATAAGGCAAGAGCTACTTTGTAAAAAAATTCTGTAGCACACTGCATAAAAAATAATAAGGACTCCATCTCATGAAGAACACTTTCCAAGACAAGATTTCTGCAGGATATTACTTCAAAAACTAGAGTAATAGAAACTTAATGCAGCAGAAGATTCAACCAGGCAACCAATGTTAATTGGTTAATACCAGTTCAAGCACTAGAGAAAATTTAACAGTCTACACATGACTAAATGAAAATCCAGGAGCTCAGCAGATGGCTTGGGAGCCACAGGACAAATCTCCTTCCAACCTGTGAGTATGAGGCAGTTCATGGTTCAGATAATGCCCATTAGACAACTTCACAGAGCATTAAGTACACGGGCAGCATTTTAATAGCCTGCTTTACAAAGATACAAGCTCTTCACTCTAGCAAACAGTAGAATTAAATTCCTTTAAAACAGGCTAAAGGCTTTTCAAACTACACAATTTAGTTTATTAAAGAAAAAAAAAACACAACAACAACAATAACAACAAAAACCACCATGCAAACAACTGCACAAGCCACCCCACACAATCAACCACCAGACTCAGTCATATCACCTTCCAAGCCAGCTTCCCATCTTGTCCATAGCAATGCTTATGAAAGTCCACAAGAGCAGGTTTTGGCTCCCTTTAGTGCAAGTTACTGCTTTGCAGTATATGGAATAGCAAAAGCTAGCTCTGGCATCAACTTGCATCCTTCAATGGTTCAGATTATCCCACCCTCCCCCACTTGTTTATTTTAATGAGCAACTGAATAGTTCCCCTTTTTTAAACATTAGCATAATTATTTTTGATTCCTCCCACCAAAAAAAAAGCTGAATATGTACGCTACAATCTCCAATACATTTCAAAATTAAAATCACAAATTAGCAGACACATCCACATAAAACAAGCTACAGTATCTGAAAAGTCAGTGTGTATATTACACCCTATTACTGTGAGTACCTACTTGAGCTGCAATCAAGGGAACTTCTAATTACCCCTGTTATTTTATCTCTAAAGCTGCTATTCTCTCAGCAATATTTCATAGGAGAGCTGGTAAATTGGTCAGCACTACTATGTCCTTCTTTGGACACAGAGTTTACATCAAGTTCTAGTAGTTTTGAAATTATTTTTAAGCCTTTCCACTACAGAAGAACTATCTTTGTTACTTTGATACACACCATGTCCCAGTGATATCCCAGATCACAGATTATCTCCTTATGTTTCTAAGACATACATTATATAAATACTTGATTAAGAACAAATGTTCCAGTCACTCATCTTTGGTTTTGGGACAGCATCCAGGAGAGGCACAATTAAACCAGCATAAACTAAGAAAGCACAGGCAATGACAACTGAACTAATGCCATTTACTCTGCACTCAAACTTTATTTGGTTTACTCACACCTGTGATAGTTGTTTGACGTGCACCAGGTTTCCTCAAGGCAAGACAAGATGTTCAGTTCCAAGAGCTTCAAAACAAGTGAGGCTTGTGACAGTGAGAGAGGGCACCAGCACTTCAGGGATCTTGAAGGAAGAGCACATTGCTTGGGCAGCTGACCAGCAAGATTTAACTCAGTAAAGCCAATTTTGACAGCTAGGTTGACAGATTAAGCAGAATTAAACAGTCTGCTTCAGTTTAATAGCCAGCTATCTCATCCATCTGTTGGGGCTCACTGGGCTTCCTGTACAATGAATTTGCATGAGCTTCATTTTAACTGAGCTGGAAACAAAATCAGTGACATCATCACACTTGGTTGCACTATCAAAAATATTTGCTCACCTACCTACAGTCAGTATAATTAAATTGGGTATGACAGGCAGAATACTTTTACTGTGTGCATCTTGGACAGTTCTTCTGTTTGAAAATACCAGAGCCAAGATACTGTGGAATGGTACAACACAGAAAATAGGTCCTTAAAAATTACTCTCAGCAAAATGAAAAGGTTAAGTCACTACACTGTGCATTAAAATAGGACAACTTGTGTGGCTCCACAGCTCTAGCATGATGCCAGCAAAACTTGTGTTCTGTATCCTTCACCTACCAGAGATTTCAAAATACTTAGGACAAATACCACAACAGTCTGAAGATGGCCTGCTTCCAGCTGCTACATAGTCATCTTGAAAACTGCATTAATTCTGCAGGGAGCTCTGCACTTCCACGCTCATTACCACTTGCATACCCTTTGCAGCACTCAGACACTCTGGGGGATACCTGACATTCAGCAGAACTGCTCTCCTCTTCATTGTTCCCCATTTAGAATATTTGTGAGATTGCTGTGGTAACTTCTCCACTTCAGATAACAGGATTTTTTTTTTTTACAATGGCATGTTCTTGAAAAGTCAGAAGATTTCATGTCATCATTCACTTGCACCTTAGCTTAGGCAGCCAGCAATAATGTCAGAATGGGTGAGGAGATGGGGTGGGGGCTGTGGTTCTCCTGAATAAAAATAGTTTTCAAGCCACACATGAGGCCACACATTGTCAGCACAAAACAAGAGGGCTACACAAATGTATGTGGAGCTACCAGAAGCATCAAAGTTCTGTAAGCTCATTTCAGCAGCATTTCAAGTATTGTGGCAGTGTAAGACATGATGCATCACACAGACATGACTTCACTGTTAGCTATTCACAATTGAAACAAGTGTCAATGCCCAGACTGTCTAATATTTCAACAATTTAGTACATCACTCAAGTAATCTTCAAGAAAGAAAGCCCTTTTTATGACGTTTATCATGGAAGAATGCTACTTGTTGGGGTTGGGAACACAAAAAAAAAAAAAAAAGAAAAACAAAAGCAAAACCCCAAAGTACCTCACACACACTGTCATCAGAATGGCACCAAAGAAACTATCTCCTCTGTCAAATGAATACCTCTTAAACTCCCCAGCCACACCACTGAATCTGCACCTGTTCCAACTCTGGCCCACATTAATAGTTTTCTTTCCCTTTATCTCCAACCCCAATCAAATCCAAACCCAGCTGGAATCGAGACCAAACTGGGCAATGGGGTGACAACAAGTTCCAAGACAGCTTTGCTTTACCTGCATTTAGCATGGCTTATGGACCCCACTGAGCTCATTCATCCCTGTGATCTCCAGAAAACTGCAACTGCTGCTATTGCACGTGGGATCAGAAAAATTTGTGAAAGTCAATCCCTAAGCAGCCCTGTCTCACAACCCAGCTATTCTTCTATACACTACTCCCCCATACAGGATGCCACACTAAAAGTGCACCTCTCATTAACACTTACTTTAACATTATCAAGTTTAAACATTGAAATTGGGATTCAGCAAACAAAATAATTTCTTTTTTCCTACAGCAATCAAATGTATGCCAGGTGTTTTCCTTTCACAAGCAACAAAGCCAGAATTTACTTGGGTTCCCCTTGTAGCTCATCATTTTCTAGCCCACAAGCTGTTCAATTCAGTATAAAACAGCAAAGCTCCTTAAGCAAACACTTTTAAAGTGGTTTAGGTTATACTTAAACGTAGCCACAACGTGTTTGTTGTCATTGTCCTACAACTACCATCCCTTCCCTGCCTTTCCACGGCGCCTGCCGCAGCCCAGGGAGCCAAGGGCTCCCAAAAGCGGCACAGCCCCATCCAAAGCGGCACAGCCCCATCCAAAGCGGCACAGCCCCATCCTTATCGCACAGCTGTATGCCGGCACACGCAGGCGGGCTTCTCCAGCTCTGTGGCTCCAGAGAAGTTGCGCTAGATGGCAGCTTCCCCCTGCCCAAATCCATCCTCCCCCACCAGAGCGTTCCCAGCCCGCTCCCGCCCCGCAGCAGGGCTGCACACACTGCCTGGTGACATTCCGCTTTTGAAGACAGGCTCTGCAGCTGCACGGCTGAAGCTGTTTTTAGCTATTACAGAACAGAAAACTTTTAGTTACCACGTTCTGATTTCTTTGCGTTTCTTCACAAAAGCAAGGGTGTCAAAAAGTCTGGGTTGAACACACGCAAAAAGTAAAACTCCACAAATACATCGGTTGTGGCAAAGCTGGCAAAGCCTTTCATGTTATCTAGCAAAGGACAGATGTTTTCATGCTGTGCTGATGCTGTCCAGCTACACGTATAAAACTAAAAAAGTATGTCAATAGCTGTTAAATTCTGGTTTCTAAGAAAAAATAATTCCAACATACCACATTTCTGCATAATTAATTCCTTTTTTGGGTTAAGTCATTCTCTGTCCAGGTCTTCTGTAATTTTTCCAAGGAATACAGAACAGTGAGACAAGCTTCTGTAACCTCTTTTATGGTTTGTGAGAACTGCTCCCCAAAAATGACTGTTCTTATTTGTGGTGCCTAAGTTGTAAGGAGGAAACAACATTTTACCAGGATTTTTTTTTTCCACAACTCAAGCAGTTTAAAAATTAACTCTATTCAGGCCCCTTGAACATACAGATTTTCAGATAAAACGTGCTATGTTAATAATTTAGTTTCTTTCAAAAGGTAGCAGCAGCAATTTGTCTCATTCAGCTGTTAAATCGTTTATTGGGGTTTTTTGGGGTTTTTTTGTTTGTTTATTTGTTTGTTTTGTTTGTTTTGGGTTTTTTTGTTTTGTTTTGTTTTTAAGGAAAGTGGAAGGACCAAAAATACACTCATTATACCTCAGTATTGACCAGGCTGCACATGACAATTCCCTCCTGCTCCTAATTTCCTTTTGTCCTGTTTCCTCTCTTGGCAGTTTTTTAACTCATCTCTCACATACACATATACCAATATACACTTTCCTTCTCAAAGGAGCTGATAGCCACTTCTATTTCAAGTCTCTTCCCACCGCACTTTTGTCTCTTCTTTTAAAACTAGAAAAGTAATTTGGGCTACCCAAAGAGATACACCTCTCACAGCAATACAAACACCCAAGGAACTCTGACTACCCAGTTACTTCTAGCAACTAGATGCATTTACTATTTGGCATCTTCCTTGGAGATGGAATTGAAAGCTCTTCTAGTAAAGGTGCAGAAGGGAACCAAAGTCATCTGATAAGCACTGAGAGGCAGATAATGCAAACTCCAAAATGAGCTGCCAAAAAAAAAATCAGGTTTCAGCCATGCTTTTGGAAAATACTCCCCTCTCCATACATGCAATACTACATTTTTCTTAGAAAATTAAGAAAACAAAACTTCTGAGAAACAAAAAAGCAGGCATGTCTTCAAGAGATAAGCAAGGCAATGATTAATAGTCCTACTTCAGAAAAAAAAACATACCTGGCTTTTTTTTCGATGCTTTCACCCTAGCAGCCAAACTTCTTGTTTTTATTTTAATATAAGTATGTAGGGTTTGTTCAAAGCTTTCAGCAGTTTTCTTAGATGCTTCCTTCTCTATGAATTATTTATCATTTTTGGAGCAGTGTTTCAACAAAGCCAGCAAAAGATACATCAAGAGTCACAACAGCCAGCTAGTGCTGCTAACACACAGACCACAGTTTAGACTTCTGAAAACTTGAGATAAACACACACAGAGCTGGCCCTCCTCAAAACACTAACAAAATACCTAAAAAGACACACAAACCAATGAGAATGATTTTATTTTCTTTAATAGTTTTGAAAAGGTTAATGGCTAATTTCCTTCCTCTCATTTCAGTACTGCATTTCTTCAACTACTCCCCATTTGCTAGCAGGTCTCCAGAAAACATGGAATTTCTTCTTCCCCGGCTGAAAATTCCTACTCATTAGTTAAGGGAGATCAAGTCCAGGGCCTCATTAAACTCCTCATTCCCATCACTGCCACACCTCAAAGTGGTGCAGCAAAAGTCTCACTCTATATACAGCCAGCCTGACCTTCCTACAAGGAATATTCTTAAGACAAAATAAGGAATATTCTTGTCCCAAAAAAAAGCCCAAACATCACATCAGGCTATATCCCTCAAGGGGCAACCTTAGTTTTAAAACTCTTGCTCTCATTCCACAGGGATGTTTTTATCCTCTTTAGGTATTGAAACTGTCTTTAAATGTTGTTAGCCCTTCAGACTCACTTGTATGAGAATAAAACAAAAAACAAAACCAAGAATACCGACAGACAAACAAACAAACAAAAAAAAAAATAGAAGTATTTCAATAATTCTGTATTTTCAGATGTTAGATGTTTTAGATGTTCCCATAGTCTTATGATGGTGCTTTTTTTAAGTACCCCTCAAAGCCACCATCACCACAAATCACCCTTCTCAAATAAAGCACTACCTACCACAGTGTTTTTAGCAGTAAGTAAATATTTTCTCACTTAAGTGAATATCCACCTTTTCTTTCAAAGTAATTTACTTGCATTCAGCACAAAATAGTAATTAAAATTGGTAGAAAACAGTCTTTTCAAAAAATCATCAGACGGTATGTTAGATTTCCTTACATTCAAATATTTGTCCTTAGCTGTGTTCTGTGGAAATTTAGTTTGCACAGAAGTGCACAAACATTGTATCTTCAGTGTATGGAGGATCCATGCAATGACAGTCTGGTTTATGTAGAAACAGATGTTCTAGGAAAAGCTAAGCAAGTAACAAAGCTGGTTATGACTAATTTTAGTCTGCAAGAAAAAGAAACAGCTGTATGCAAGTTCAGGTTTGGGGGTGTCAAAGGGATTTCCACACTGACAGACTTTCCTTTTGTATCTGTTGTTTGCATGACATTTTTCTGAATTCATGCAAACATAACATCTTTTCACACAATCCCTTCATACTTCTGCTCTTTATCACACTTAAAACTATTCACAGCCTTTTTAACTGTATCAGTAACTGTTAATAAGCACTGTGCTTCTCAGATAACACCAGGAAGAAACAAAAGCATCCTTTTTATAAGGCAGCAGTGAAGGAAATATTCGAAAATTCCAGAACTGCTATGATTCTGTCATGCTTAGGAACTTTTAGTCAAACACACAGAAATGTGGTTTTCCCTCTCTGTAGGGGAAAAAAAAATTACAGAAAACTCTTTGTGTTTTCCCAGTCACTAAGTCAAAACTCTTTTTCATTCAAAAACCATCTTACAATACACTTACATCTTACAATACACTTATATCTTACAATACACACATATAATACACGATCTGGGAAAGTCAAGGTCGGTTGTAGCTCAAATCTCCCACCTGCTAAATAAGCCAAAGGTTGGTGTTTGGGATCTCTACCCTCAAATTTGTTTCTGTAACAAAAAAGAGTGGTTTGAAGCAATCTGAGTACTGTGATGATACTACACACTATCAAATTCCACTACACCCCACATCAACTCCATCCTCACCTGCATGGTTTTGGGTACATGCTAGCTTGTTTCCTTCTCAGGCATGCTACCCCAAAAGTGCCCATGATGTGCAAAACATACAGAAATGGAACAGAGAATCTGCTGGCTGCTCCCTGCTCAGGACAGTCAGGGCAGCTTTGTACATAAACACATCAACATTGTGTGCCTAAAAAAACAAGCAGCCCTCTTCCTTTTTAAAAAATCAGATTCACAACTCTTAGTCAAAAAAATGGGGCAGATCAGAGTATCAAAATAATTCAGTATGAGGCATTTTGCTATAAATTTAGAATGTTTTGAAGAGCACCTCATTTCAAATTAGTATTTGTTAACAGCACAGACTTGCCTAAATGATCTGACTTTAAACCAGAATTGGATACTCTGCTGGTATGTGGAAGGCTGTGCCCTCAGGTGATTCATTAACATGTTCCAAAAGCTCAAATTATGGAACATTAGCAAATCCTGAACAAGTTTTTTTGGAGAACATTATACTCCTTACACCATCTCAACTTTCTGAATGCCAAGTACCGTTTTTCCCACCCACAAGCATTTTCCTCAGCAGCCTGTTGCCATGGCAATCCTAGCAACTGCAGGACGAGTCTCTTTAAAAAGATTTCTGACAACAGCTGTATCTGCCAACTTTGCAGCACCTCTTGTCAATGTAATTACAAGTTGCAGAGGAACCGTTATCCCCTAGCAGCTTGCTTCAAACTGTGATAGCTGGCTTTATTTCATGCAAGCACACATTGTTACATTCCCACACAACCAAATCACCATAATATGTCTGTCCTGGTAGGCAAGTACACTTTTGCAATCCATATTTGTGTTCAGTGAGTTTTTGATAGAGATAAATAAAGAGGGTTTAGCTACCAAAAGCCTTGAGGACAAGCCTATGGAAATTACATGGGTGCAAAAACAAGCACCACTGCAAAATCAGCTGAGAGGCCTAATGTCCTGCAACCTTCACTTTCAACAAAGATTTTTGGTATCTTCTGCTCCACTTACAAGCTGCTACCCCTTCCTTCTTTTCAAAATCTTGCATTAAGATACAATCTGTCTCTGGAAATCAAATGAGGAAGAGCAAGCTCTCCAACCAGCAACACTCCTAACGAACAGTTTTCTACAGATTAATGCTCTAATTCCCACCACCACAGCATGCACACACACTCACACCTATTTTTTTCTATTCAGCATCAATACTACCTGCTGCTGAAAAGACAGGAATTAAAATTCATATTTTAGATACGCACTCCCATCTTCTCATATACTCCCATCCCAGCAACTAAGCTGATCAGATCACTTATACAAAGTGTCCTATGACATTCCACTGTCTTACTTTGGGCCAAATATATTGTTTCCAGTAAAATTCTGACCTAACAGCTACTTTCTCAGAGTGTTTACTGAAACTATTCATTTGGAGGTTTGGAAAGGCCAGAATTGGCAGCTACCAGTTTCTTCACAGTATCAAAGAAAAAATGGTTTTGAAAGGCTGAGGAATGCACTCAAGACCTTTGCAGGATATCTGGGAGAAATTAGTCTTTTATTAACAGGGTTTTCCTCTTATTGCCCTACCACTTCTGAAAACAAAGTAGTTTTGCTGAAAGCTAAGAGTGGAAGGTGTAGGTCTGGAAAGCTACACAGAGAGAGCAAATAAAAAGGTAGCTCAAGCAATAAAAACTATCAAAGATTTTTTAAAAATAGTTTTTAAAAAATAGAAAAAATAAGCAAACACAAAACTCCCGGGAACTGACAACAGATTTCCATCTGCTTTAAGTAATCATATTTAGCAATGTCAATAGGACCACAGGGGTAAGGCCGTGCACAAGGGCTCTTGGAACCTCTTATATATTGTTATATGTAAAAATTAATAGAGCCAACTTTATAATTAATAAAAAATGAAATTGTATTTCTCGATCGAGATACGGTTGCAACAATCAAAAGGAAATGATGACAGCGTCAGCCCCGGGACCAGCGCCCGGTGAACATTCAGTCTGAACTCTTTCGCTTCCAACTCCCTCTGTTCACGGAGTCTGGCTCTGCTGGGGCAGTTTTTACACAGTTTTTCATGCCTGAGGCAGAGTTTCACCCGTTTCTATTCACAGGAACACATGTTCATGTGTTCTCCTGTCTTTGTGCGAGGCTGGACAAAGCAGTTTTGGACAGCGATCAGCGCCAGTCAGGGGTGACTGAAACTTAATTATTGAGATGTAAGTTTTGCTGGAACTGGGTATTCGAATGTATGTCCTGATGAGAACTTGGTTTTCGGATTCATATTCCTGATGGTTCCAGTAGATATTTGTCAGGTATTCATGGCTTGGATTTTTCCTTGACGGCTCCTTGGAAATATCCCATCTCCACAGGAGCTATGTCTTTTCGCGTGTTAAATTTGGTCCTAATTGGTGGTTTCCCACTCCATGTGTGAGGTATTTCTCCCCCCCTCTCAGTCCCAGTTTGGGTTTAAAACATACAACTTTATTTTTATGTGAACACAACTTGTATCATAACATGTGCATATATTTATATAGTCATGAATTATGAACCATGTTTCACAAATGCACGAATTATTCATCATCACATATCACATATATGATGGATAGATAGACAAGGCAAGCTGGACAGAAGCTTCCTGCCTCTTCCTCTGCCAACCTCTGCTCCCAAACCACAGGCTAGTGCAGCATGGGCAGTGCCCATCCCTGAAGCAGCATGCTATTAGGGCAGTGAACGGTGTCCCAGAAAGGGAGACTGACATTAGTAGACCTTGTCCAAGAGTCACCAGTGTACCTCAGAAGGGCTTAAAGTCTTTTAAAGTCCTGTTGCCATCAGCTCCTGAGCCTTTCGTGTTCAGTGCTGGCCAGGGGCAACAGGGTTCCTACTCTCACCTGCTATTCTCTCTTTTGACCAGAAGTTTGCACAGCACCCAGACATTCAAGCAGCTCACGGGTGCACCTGAATTTATCAGGGGTTCTGTGACCAAGGGAGGTATTTTTTTCCTCAGAAGGGGAAGAAGCAGAGGCACTTTGTTTCCTCGGCACCAGAAAGAACTTGGCTCAGACAGAAATAGACCTGAGGAAAATCATACTCTAAAAATCACTTCCCCAGCACAACCTGAACCATTTTTTACGAAACCGTTTGATTTCTAGATTATGTCCATGGCAACAGATCAGACAGTCCTTCCCAGCCTGCCCTGCTTCCAGTTAAACAGACAACTCCTCCAGGGAACACTGTGCTGGTATTTGCAAGCATCTGTTACACGTCCTACCATCTAAATGCTTTAAAATTTGTTACTCACCTGGTCACACATGTTTCAGTTCAGACCAGCTGGTATCTGCAGTGCCCAGAGCCTGTGCTTCTCACCAACACTTGGACATTGCAAGTTTGGTGGAATTTTAAAAGTGTTTGGTCTATTCAGGATTTAAGATTTTCCACAGTCACCTGATAGTGCTTAATGAGATAACATACAAATCAGTGGAGATTATGCAAGCCTCCTCTAGAAATGTGCACTGACAGCTACTAGAATACAAGCATGCTGCAGTGGTCAGAATCTTCCATACTAGGGCATCTGACCAGATGCCCTTCAGAGGAAGGAACTGAGAGAAACCTCTTACACTGGCATCTGTCCAAAAACTTAGTGACAAAATGTTAAGTAACAGAATAGATCTCTGCTGGCAACTTTTTTCTCTAAGGGCTACAATTAACAAGCAATATACAAGACTTTCTTCATGACCAGCAAAGTATTCCATGCAAAACAACCTATCTAGACATTAACATTTTAAATAGGAACTACTAGCCCCCTGTATCAGCCTCCTAATGCTGATTAGAAGCTCTTTCAGGTCATTTCCATCAATGCAAATTTGTCACACAAAGCCTAACATTTTCGTCAGACAGAAGTTTTGAAATTAAATTACATTTCTTACCAACATTAACTATCACTCATGAATCTCTTTATCAAGAGATACAAACAGCACTTTGTAAATATGTCGTTTACCAGCCTTTTCATTACAATTTTTCTAAATTACAGGTGACTTGAATGCATGTCCCACATTATTCACTGTTTTAAAATGCATTCATGCAGCAGGTTTCAAAAAGAGAAAGATTCATTTATTACTATCATTTTGTATGTAGAACTGACATACAATTAAAAACTTTGATAAAACAGTTCCTGCCGATTCACTGTTGGTCTCTTGCTGTACCAATATCTGTCTCCAGAAGAACAGCCACCATAAATTTGGAAATTAAGGAAATTAGGAATCTGGAAATTAGGGGGAAAAAAGATCAAGAATGCCATTATGAAAATATAAGCACACCTCAAACTGGTATTTGTGGAATGAAATACAGATCTTATTTCTGTACTTTCCTGTAATTATCCTGGCAGAATTAGGGGAAAAGAAAAAGTAATGTGTTTGATGTCTTATCTCTCATAAAAATATATGTTAATGCTTCAAAAACATAATCCTCTAATCTAAAAACAATAGATCAAAGAAAGTTTTGTGACTAGAAAGACACCAACACATTACACAGCAGCCTCACGTGGTTTTTCTCTTAATGTGTTGCTACAACATTTTATTGACAGTGACATCTTAATACATACGACAAAGGATCAGGTCAGTCACAAAATAAATGTGCAGGTTTTGTTTTCTTCCTTTTTCAAGAAGACTGTAGAAAGAAATTTACCTACACACACAAAAAGTTTAGACACATTTTTAATTTTGGCTTAGTTTGCAGTAGGCAAAACCACCAGTAGTTCACAGACAAAACCAAAAGCTGCCATTATCCTTTTTATGCTTGTCATAAAACTGCTACTAAATATGCTTTTGTTTTCTTCTCAAGAGTACTTTGTCCAGTACATTCAACATTACACATTTTTAAAAGATCTTTTTCATTTCTTGAGATGGAGCAAAGAACCACTTCTCTTAAAAAAGCATTACTCTCTTGTTAAAGAAAACCCATAATGTGTACTGGACAAAGAAAGAGAATTCAACATTCTGTATATTACCTCCTTGTAGTATTTCCTGAGTGTTAAAAAAAACCCAAAACTGTGTTTCTGTAATTTTACTGAAGTGTGAAGTGCAGCAAGACTTGCTCACACAAAATAAGCATTTTCTTTATGGTTGCATAGAATTAAAGCTTTTGCAACCAGGTAAAAAACAAACTCCACATATACACAAACTACCTACCTTACTGAAGCCAGGTTTGCCAAAAACTGCATCAGACTGAGGACAAGCTTCAGTCAACACACAACTTGTTTTCAAGAAATCATTACATCTCCTGACATTCGAAGTGTGGAGAGAGCATACAAGTTATTAGCTATCATTTTTCATAGGTGCTTGATGGCTTATAACAGCCAAAAATTAAATCAAAACAGTCACACTGCTGTTGAGACAAGTAATGCCCCACCTTAAGCTTTCAGTCTTCATAATTTTAGGTCCGTTTGCAAGCCTGCTCTCATTTTCTTCCAAGAGTTAATGAATCAGATCAGGACAGGTAATGTACCTCAGAGAAATAGTTTGCAATGAACATTTTTAACAGTTTAATTACCAGCCAGCAGTATGCAGATCTTACTTTTCAATCCTTCCTCACAAATGTTAGCATGTATCTGGTATCCATTCTCTTTCTCTCCTTGATTAGAGACACAGTTCTGACTCCTGGCATACTCCTTATCCTCCTTACTTGAAAGACTTGGATTTTGGTTGGCTGAGAGAAGCATAGTTTCTCCTCTTATAACTTAGTATCTGAACCATTGTAAAACAAGGTCAATTCCAGAAATATGGCTTTTGGTAGACAACATTCTACCTGTAATTCAAAGGAAAAGATCCAGAGTTCAGACCTGGAAAGAAAACACCTGTGCAACTGAATATTTTGGTAACCTTAGAAGCACACTCCTACACTCTGCACCTTACAATATTAAATAAAACACTCTCACTGATTCTCAACGCCAGAAAAAAAACCCAAAGGAGAATTACCTATGATGATGACATCTAAAAACCTCTTTATTAGAAAAAGTTATTCCATAAACAGAATGAATTAAGTTTGGTCCACCTCCCCAAATTCCTACTGGGAACACGACAAGCAGCATTGCTTCCTCCAGTTGGCTCAAAGCTACACAGGTTCTGACCAATATGCACACACCAATTAGCCAGCAGACCAAAGAGGAAAGGCAACATGTGATATTCCTTCTGGATTTTCCCCTCTCCCTGCTGCAACCCTCACATTAAAGAAAACTATTCATTGTTTGGGTATTTTTACTTTTTCTCACTCCTTCCAACATCCTTCTGCCCATCTAGGTAACAATTGATGCTTTTAGGGCAGGAGATACACTCCCAACTGTCTCCTACAGTATTCTTCAGTCAACACAAATATTTTAGCCCTCAATTTATTTATTTTTTGGCCTACCAAATATCCAAGAAAGTATAGCTACAAACTTATTTGTGCAACAGATTCTCACTCATCATGTATTCATTTGATGAACAATTCTTTTTGACATTACAGAAAACAATAACTGATTGCAGTTTGAAGGGGAACAACAGCACCTGAAATTCTGAAATCTGAATTCGATTATTTTTCTTTTTCCAAAATTAAATGATGTATTTTGTTCTCACTTATACAGAAACTTGCTGGGAGAAGGAGGATAAGGTTAAGCACCTCAGTTAGGATCAAATAATTTTGAATGTGCCCAGCCAATGTGTAACTTAGTCTGTGCCTAGAATAGGGTAAACCAACTTGAACAATGCCCTATTTGCAAAGTTATCCGTGCTGCTTTTAGTCTTGAAGAATGCTGAAAGCAGACTGACTCATCAGCTCAAAAATTAAACATCCTGAGAGTGAGGTGAAGATGTAGCTGGCCTGGTAAAGTGCCTGATAAAAGAACGAAAAAGTGATACTACTGATAACTTATCTAAAGCTGCTGAACTAAAGGCTGCTGAGCTGATACAGCTGGCCTAGAAACACATGACTGGCAGTCAATCACTTCACAAAATAAAGATACAATCCCACTTTTAACAGCAGGGACTTCTAGCATACTCCTGCTAGGAGTGCATGTGGAGATTCCTCCCTTGAGAGGGGATG
>WEZZ01036081.1:9213-31960 GCA_013400585.1 Chloropsis cyanopogon | reverse complement strand
GATGAGCGGGCGGCCTGAGGGCTGAGGCTGTGAGCTGGGGGCACTGCTGAGGGAAAGGGAACTGCCTGAGGAGTGTAGCAGTGAATGTAATGTTCCGCTGCCTAAAGGGGCTGAGGAGAGCTGGGGAGGTGCTTTGGACAAGGGCACCGAGTGGGGGCACAAGGGAATGGCTTTAAACTGACCGAGGAGGTTCAGATTATATAGCAGAAATAAATGCTTCCCTGTGAGAGTGCTGAGCCCTGGCACAGGGTGCCCAGGGCAGCTGTGGCTGTCCCTGGGTCCCTGGCAGTGCCCAAGGCCAGGCTGCACAGGGCTTGGAGCACCTGGGACAGTGGGAGGTGTCCCTGCCATGGCAGGGGTGGCACTGGGGGGATTTAAGGTCCCTCCCTACCCAAAGCATTCCACAATTCTACGATAAACAGAAACACACGTGTATGCACTTCTAGATCTGATTACATAACCCAAGGGTCATTTCCAGGCACAACCATCTCACAGCCCTGCTCAGACCGTGGCTGCTGAGCCAGCAGTTGAATTATCCCAATAGTTTAAAAGTTTCTATGATTGTGAGTTCATTGTGCCTAGGAGTGTTCTTGCTTTCACTGCTCAGGTGAGGAGCAGGAGCATCATTAGCTTCTAGGTTGGTATTTGCAGTGTTTTATAGCTGATACATTGCACTTAAAATATTGAAATCTGCGGTTTGTTTTTTTTTTTTTTTTTTTTTTTTTTTTTTTTTTTTTTTTTTTTTTTTTTTTTTTTTTTTTTTTTTTTTTTTTTTTTTTTTTTTTTCCTCTCAAATACAGAATGAAATAAAAAGAACCAGGTTATTAATACAAGTCAATGAGAAGACACTAAGTGAGCCCTTACAGAAAAATCAGGTATTTTGGACTGCAGTTACAGTCTTAACATAAGTGTTTAGCCATATTTAATTGTTGTTCTATGGTTTAAAATACCTACTAGTTTTAACTTTTTAAAATTAAACTTTTGTTCTGCCCTAGTGTGTGCTTTGGTGTTGTTACACAGCTCATGGGATGTGAGTGCTTTATATTCAACAGGGAGTGTATGGAGAGAAATTTTAGGGGAAAAATATAATTAGAGGGATATATATATTCACTTTGTGTAAAAGGAAGTGATTAGAAAAAGACATAGAATAAATTTAGAAAGAAGATTTTACTCAACTTCTTTTGAAATTTAATTACTAACCTAATTTTCCAACTGTTGTAGACCAAAGAAGCTTTCTTGCTAAGCCTGGTAAGTTTACAAAATATTTAGATGAATTTTTTTCCCTTATTCAAGTATAGCAAAGATGTTCAAATTTACTTTTTTTTTTTTCCTTTTTAAGTCCAGCGTACATCCTGATACAGACAAGATAATTCCTGTTTTGTTTAGACCTCCAGGTAGGTTCCCTTCAGTGAAATTTTATGTGTGTGACTGAAGCATCAGGGGGGAGTAGCTCATGGTAAATAGCTGCTGTGATGCCACAGTGACACTCTTCTCCATATAGAAAAGCAAGCAGACTCTTCTGCTAGTTGCATTGTTATATGTGTAGAAGATTTATTTATTTATTTATTCCTGTGGTCCTGTTGAGGAATTTCTCCCCAGGATAATCTGCTCATCTAGATGGAAACACTCTCATTAGTCTCTGCTTCTTGTTGCTGCAGGATGAGTTCCCAAATCCCTCCACATTTAACTGTCTGCTATAATTTAAGTTTTTCCCTTGATGGCTGTGGCTGCTGGATGAATTTACATTCTGGTGACAGATCCAGTGTGCTTGGGGTTTGTTTAGGCAGCACAGGTTGTTAATCTGATATAACCATACTGAGGTTATGTTCTCATCATCTCCTGTGACCACTCTGGCAGCTTTTGTTATGCCTCTCTTTTTGAGCAGAGAGCTGAACTTGTCTCAGTTATTTGGTTTCCAGGCAGCCCTGGGGAGTGGAGCTCAGGAGGGCTCCTTCTGGCTGTGCAATCTGAGCAGGGACTGTGGCTTCTTGAGCCAGGAGTGAGAGATGAACCTCAGGGTTGAAGTTAATGGTGATGCTGGGGTTTCTGGGCAGTGTTTTACTTGGAGATGGAAGTAGACAGGGGAAGTTCTGGGAATTTTCTGCTCAAGACCATCCATCTACACTCACAGATGTTATTTTTACTGAAATAAAATTTTCTTTCTTTTTAGCTTTCATGCCCATAACTCTTCCCTTGGTGAGTAATCATGACAGAGGCCAGTGTGCATCCAGCAAGGCTTCCATTTTCCACAGCCAGGGGTTGGAGGGAGGGAATAGAAGTTTTGGGGCTTTATTGTAGCTTCAGCACAAGCTGTTTGAAAGATTTCTGTTTTATGGGAAGTGTTGAGTAACCTGGAAATCGAGCCCTTAAAGAATCTCCCTGGAAGTCCAAAGCTGTTAGTTACCCCTTTAAAAACCTGGAGCTGCAGTGGGAAGGAGCTGGAGCCTTGTGTTCTGTGTCTCAGACCCAGAATATGATTTTTTTCTTAGGTAGATGGTGCATTTGCAAGTAGGAAATGATGTTGTCAGTAAATTACCAAAGATATAAAAATAAACTCTTGTTACTGTGCTTGAAAGTGGCACCATTTTGTTTCATAAAATTTGTAGCAGTAACCATGTGCATATTTATTAATTCAGATTCTTTGGGCTTGGCCTATGAGTGTACATGCTGAGATATGTCATTCCATACAGACATTACAGCATGAACTTACATGGCACTGCTAGAAAGTACAATCAAAGTCTTGATGGCTGTTAATTCATTAATAGCAGTAATAAAATTAATAGAAATACTTATTTTTGATATTTACAGCTTAATGCACTCTCATAGATGTGGTTAGAGTCAATGCTGGCATTAATAATTGATGTGGCTGATCCACTAATATTAAATTAATTACTGATCTTTCTCTGAGGCTTTGGAGATTCTCAGTCTTCCTCTCATTCAATATTTTGTTGGACTCTCTTTTTTGAAAGTGTTCCACACCTTGAAAGCTCAAGAAAGGTTGTGGCTTATTAAAGCTGAAGTTCTTATTCACTGTCTGAATTTCAGAAGAAGCTGGGAATTACCTCCTAAAATCTTAGATCAGTTAGATCTAAGTTATCCCCATCAAAACCAATCTGATTCTTTCTCAATCATTTCTTTAATTAGACTTTTGTTACCTTAGTTATTTTATTTGCATCTATTTAAGCTTCACAGGCACAAATGCATTTTTCTTTTGGGTAAGAAAGCATCTTGCTGCAATATTCTTGCACATAATGTTTTACCTCTGTGTCTGTGTTTTATGCATGTCTGTGTGCTGTCTATGGAATAGAAAAGTGAGCGTGTCACCTCTGTAACAGGAGAGTGGGGTAGCCTGGAGCCAAGGCTGATGGCTTGGACACTGGCTGGAGCCTGGGACACTGCTGCCAGTGCTACCTCAGCAGCTCTCCTGGTGCTCCTGCACCTAAACCCTCTACACTCTTCAAACCTCCTTTTCTTGTGCATTTTTCCTCTTAGGTCATCGTTGCATCTGTTCAGCGCCAGGCAAGGCATTCTTTGTTTTGGCAGGTAATTGCCTCTTTCTTTCTGCTTTTACAGTTCTTCTAGTCTCAATCCTGAATTCAATTTTTTTTACAATCTCTTGTTTCTGCAGTTTGTGTTTCACACATACACCACAGCATTCACTCTGGTACATGGAAATGGCACCCCAAAGGCTGAAGTGAGTGTTGATTTTTATTTTTGTAATCATCTTAATTGTGCAAATGCCATTTTGAACTTGATTTGCATGTGTTTTACAATGTATTTATGCAGTATGTTTTTTCTGTTCTTAGGACTATTCAGTTCAGCAAAAGCAGCTCGTGCTTGGCTTGGGAGCCATTTCCTATTCAGCCTGTGTTGGTGTAAGTATTTGCTCAATGATTGCTTTCCTAACAAGCTCTCCTGAGGAGGAGTAGGCACTGAGTGCCAGATATCCTTCAGGATATCCACAGTGCCAGACAGCCTTCAGGACTCTGCTGTGGTGCTCTACTCTGATGTCTTGCCACAGAACTGCTCAGAATAAGAATACTTTCTGATCATCTGTCAGCCATTATTTTGCTTGGCTTCCCCTGGTGCTTCCTCTTGTGTCATTTTCTTTATTTGCAAGTTTAGCAAACAGGTAGTGAGAGGAACTGGCCAGTGATTACAAACACAGGGTGAGCCACTGGGGTGTTGCAGCTGATTTTTGATGTGGTGCTGTGGAAGAGATCTAACTCCAAACAAGTGGTGAGATCTGCAAGCATCAGTACTGGACAGTGTTTGCTCAAATCCCAGGAACAGCATAGCCATGAAAATACTGCACTGGATGCAGGGAAATTAGTCTTCCAGAAGGGAGCTGACCCTGTGCTCTCTGCTGGAATAGGAGTTTGGGGTTACTGGAGTTTGCTACACCAGAATGAGCTCAGGTATCATCACTACACTCATCACAAGTGTGGATGGCTCTGTAATGCCTCTCCTCACCCCCCACACAAAGCAGTGATTTTCGTAAGCTTCTGGCAGAAAAATGTGATTGTTCTTGCTTCTTTTAGAGGGAGTTTCACCTCTGCCCACTGCAGGGCAAAATAGCTGGCCAGGATTGCTCAGGCCTTACAGAGATCCAGGGAGGCAGCCCTGCCCATGGGCTGGGTCATCATGGGAGTGCTTCCCTTTGTCCTTCAGGGAGTCTCTGAGGGCCAGCTGGTGTCCTGGCCATTTATTCCTAAGTGAAACTTCCTGCAAGTGTATTATGGGAATATAGAATTGGGCTGAAACTGCAGAGAGTCAGGAGAAATAGAAAAATAAACCAGATTTCCTGTTTGGGGGGGAGAGGAGCGTGTGCCACAATGCAGTTGGACGAATGTCCAAGGAATATTAGTCAGAGGTAATTAGTTTATTTTTCTGTCTTTGTATTCACACTGCTGCTGTCCTCTACATAACAATGTTGAAAGCTTTTTTTATCATAATGTTTTCTATTCTTATCTAAAAGAGTGATTACAAGCACCTTCATTAACTAGAGAAGGCATATATTTTGTTGGAATGTTAAACAAGGCATTTGTTTATTTTCATAGATGGTAACTAACCACAGATTGATTTTCCCAACCTGTTACACTGAAATGCAGCACATTTTTTCAATGGAAGGTGCCTGTTTCCTCTCCATGCCTTAGGCTCTCCCTCTTGCCTTCGTGAATCGTTACGCGTTGAAGAGCTCCTTAATGCAACTTGTCGTCAAAAAACTGCTCCCTGCTCCTCTGCTTGGTGAGTAGAAACAAACTGTGCAGCTGGCCTGAGGCCATTTGCCTGTCTGACTGTACAGTTTTCTTCCTTTTGCACAGGTGTGGTCTCACTGATTCTTCTCTGGCTGCCTTTGCTGGCCCCCTCCTTTCTGTGGGAGACAACTCTCACTGCGCAGTGTCCCCCACCTCACTGGATTCTTGCTGGTTTTGGTTTCATAGCTGCAGGGCACTCTTGTGACCTTTGTACACATACCTGAAAGCACCAGGACAGTTCAGGAGGGCAGTAGCAGTGGCACTGACGTGACCTGGTGTGGCACATCTGTGACACCAGAGTGCGACATCGCTCTGGGAGTGCAGGAAGTGAGACTTGTTCCAGCAGGGTGTTATTAATCTTGCAGGGAAAGTGGGACTCAGTTCATTACTGCAACAGCTCTACTGCCATGGGGAAGTGCACCAGGACAAGTTTAACTATTTAATGTCATTGATTTTGTTTCTATTGCCACTATAGAAATGTTTGGCCTTTCTTAGGGACAAATTGATAAAATTAAAATGCACCATCTCCTCTGTTTCAAGTTATGTGAGATGCCTACTCAGATCTTTCTGAGGTCTTACATCAGAGGTTTCTGACTTGTTTCCTTTGAAGCAGGTGTTAAATGTGCTTCCATTTTCTTAGAGAAAAGCCTAAGAGTAATTAATGTTAGTCCAGCATTTGCAAAGTGTCCTCTGGTACACTGATGTATTTATTGAATAGCCCTACCAAGAACAAATGAAAAGAGCAATCTCTTCTTTCAAGCCAGGTCAGTTTGACAGTCTATGCCCTTCCTTTCAATGCAGGATACAACCTTTTCTGAAACCCTGTTCCTTTCAGGATTTTGTCTTCTGTGCTGGATTTTATGCTGAGCAGGACAAAACCTGACCACAGCAGAAATTCCTCCACTTTCTCTTAAGACAAAGCACTCATGGTTTGAGCTGGACGGAAATGATTTTAAAGCTCTGAATCCATAATGACAAAGCACCTTTTAGGAATGAAGCCTTGCAGTCTCTCTCAAGCTTCTGAAAAGATTCAGATCCCAAGCAGATTTTTATGAGGCAGTGTCTTTTTAAGCTGTCAGGTTACTCAGCTGTGAACTGCTGAACTGGAAATGTAAAATGCACATTATTATGGATGTTGCTATTGAGGCAGTCCCTTTGGATGTATTAAAGCAAAATCCCCTTTGACCCTGCAGGTCTGACGAGTGCATTTACTGTGGCGATGGTGAGGAGCCCGGAGTTTGAGAATGGGATAGAAGTGATGGACAGGAATGGCAGGGTTATAGGAGTGTCTAAGAAGGCTGGTGAGAAGGTAGGTGAGGGGGTGGAGAACTTTTTTGACTTGCCTTTCATTCCCTGCTAAGAGCAGAATGTGATGCTGAGAATAGATAGGGTTGGATATATTGAATAAGGAATCCCACACAAGGTGCTGAATCTTTGGGCAGGCTTGGATTAGATCTCTGGAGCCAGGTTCCACAACTTCAGTGTCATCCAGGGTTGGCTGCCTCCCCTGACCAATGTACTGAGGACCAGAGACACTGGCACAGACATTTCTTTTTTCCCTGGTCACCTCCAGAAGGAGATAAGACTCTTGGATCTTCTGATGGGACACCTCAGAGAAGAGCCCTGTATTGTGGAAACAACTGCATGAGCATAAAGATTTGGGAACAGCTGGAGAGAGAACTTCAGATTTAACACAGGCTAGTTAGGATGCCCAGAAAGTATAACCAATTATATGAAGTTCATCACAACTTTAAAAAGCAAGTCTTAGCAAAATTATTATCATGGCAGGAAATCTCATCAGTAGTTTCACCTTCCTTGTAAGGAATTTCTCAGTCATAAGCAGAGTCTTTGCCTCCTAGTTTCCAGAATTCCTCTAATAGGTGCTGTTATCCCTCATTAACCTGTTGCTTTAAACTCCAGAGTGTAAGACAAAAAAGCACTCAGGGAAGCAGGCAGTGTTTGAAGCTGCCCAGAGCTCTCTTTTGACAACACTTGTTTTGCTCTCTCCCTGAAGGCTGTTATGGAAACAGCAATGTCCAGAGCAGTCTTGTTTGGGACAACGTTCTTCCTGCCTGAAGTGCTCATGTACTGTGTGCAGAGGTGAGAGGCATGCAGGGGGCTGGGGGTGCCTGGTCAGGGCTGCTCTGGTTTTCAGTCTGGCTGGTACCATTTGCCAGGTTTTCCCTTGGGTTTGCAGAATTGCTTGCCTTGGTGGAAGTGAGGATGTGGGAAGCTGCTGTTCAGCTGCTGTGATTCCTTGAGGTCATTAAGTCCATCTGGTTATGTCTGAACCCACGCTCCAAGGGTTGGCAGGAATGAGGTTTTCCTCTCTGCTCCCATGCAGGGAACATGCTTGTGCTCTCCTGACAGGCTGTTTTCCAGCACCTACCTACCTCCAGTTCCCTAACTTAAGATTTGAGTTTAAATCTCTGTATCAAGGTTGTTCACAGCACTTAGCTTAGGTTTGTATTTTTGAAGAGGTAACGTGGCACTTGAATTTGCAACTGAAGCTGGACCCCAACTTCCAAATACTTTTCCACCTGTTGTAAAACATGTTCTTGCTTTTCAACATTTTAAATCCCTGTATCCTAAGAAGAATAGATTGTATGGTTTATGAGAGGACTCTTAGCCTGCCCTGAACTTTTGGTCATGATCTTTTGTCATGTAAATAATACAGGTGGGGATCATCTCTGTCAGGTAATTTGGTATTGCCTAAATTGACTCCCTATCAGCTTAAGGGACTCCTGTTACCAGAAGACAAATGCAGATGTGAAATAAAATTTTAAATATATATTTCAAGTAATAAATTTTTGCACAAGGCAAAATAGGGCTGTCCACAGGAACTAAATGTGTAAGGAAAGAGGGTAATGCAAGAAAAACCTTAATCAAAGAACTGAGACACTTTAAAGCACTAATGTACTTTCTCTCCTTTTGTCACTTTGATCTTGCTGCTTTTTTTCTTAATCTCGACAGTCTGGAAAATGCTGCAGGCAAGCACAAAACAAAGGGAAAGCACAGGAAGTTAAGAGTAAGAACATAGGAAATGAAGTAAGGAAACATCTTTAGGAACCATAAGCCTAGATTATTACTAATTTCAGTGTAATTTCAACCAGTGAAATAGAGCTAATGGTCTTTGTGTCACTGTCAGGTTATTTTTCAATATACTGACATAGTTTTTCAATGTCTTGGACAGAGCAAGATTGGTTAAAAATCCTCGTGCTTTGGCTCCTGCGAGGATGTTTGTGATTATGTCAGTCCTAGCAGGGATGCTGCCAGTCTCCTTGAGTATGTTCCCACAGTGTGGAGAGGTAAGTGCTTTCACAGGAATTGATTTAAGGTTATTGTGACATTAAATCAGCCTTTCAGAACTATGGCCAGCAGTCTGAAGGCCACATAGGAAAAAATCAACAGGATTAATGTGGTACATCTAAAATGGGGCCCATGTACCAGGCAGAGGCTCACAGGACTTTTGGGGTCTGAGTTGCATTGTGTGTTATTTATATTTACACTTTCCAATGTAGATATATCAGACTTTGACAACAGTCTGAAGCAAGCAAGGTCAGGAGAACTGTGTTGAAGATTTAAGACAAGGTTCTTCCAGCACTGTGTTCAGTCCTGCAGGAGAAAGGAAAGATGCAGATGAGAATTTTTTCTTTCATGCAAAGTCAGCATGAGCTCACTGGAGAGGTAAACCTGCTCACATGTGACATCTCTTCACCCTGCCTTGCTGAACTGGGAAGTGCAATCTGTTCCCTGGGAAAGAATGTTCCCTGTTCCCTGGCTTCCTGGCAGGTTTTAAATGGAGCATGGAGGTCCTGAGCCTTGGGCTTTGGAAAAGGCCAAATGAGAGAGGAGCCTTTCTGCTTTTGTTTCCTCTCTGTGAATATTCTTAGCAAATCACAGACTGGGCTCTTGCCATTTTCAGTGGTTTCTTTTATTTGCCTAACCTTTCTGGCATTTTACTTTTTTTTTTATTTTTTTTTTAGACTTCTTAATCTCTTATGACAACAAAACAAACTGAACATAAATGAGAGGACTTTTGAGGAATTCTGTACTGAGATTAGGGCTGGTTGATGCCCTTTGGGCTTCCCAACGGCTCAGCCCACAGCAGAAGTTCTCCTGTGTGTCACCCAAATATATTTATAGCTGGATTTGATGATCTGAAAGGCCTCTTCACACCTAAATGATTCTGTGATTCTACAGTGAACAGAGATAATGTCATTTCTTAAAAATAATAATTACTTCTTCCTATTTGTGTGCACATGTAGAAAATGTTGGAGGAGAAAAAAAGCCCCAAAACAACAACAACAAAATCCCTCAAATCCCTAAATTAACAAGAGCCTCAAGTCTTAAATACTGAATCCAGTACTTGAATTTGTGCAAAGTGCAGTGCAGTAACAAGGACTTAACATCCACTTACCAGGCTGTGGTGGTGCTGATTCCCTTTTTTCCCACATTGCAGATAAAGCGAGCAGACCTTGAACCAGAAATTCTGTCATCTACAGAAGAAACAGAGTTCTTCTACAACAGGGGAATTTAGAGCCTGGCTTTTATACAGAAATGTGTGCTCTGATCCAAGTGAATTCTGAGTGCACCACTGGCATTTGTGACTGAATTGTGATCCCGTGGTGGCAGAGGTGCCAGATCTGGTGTACTGGTGTGGCCTGGAACAAATCCCTAAATTAACAGGTGGCATTGCCAGCCCCAGCCTGGAGGCACATAAACACCTGATGCTGAGAAGTGCTAGAAAAGCACTGTAACACAGCCTTGGTCACAACCTGTGCTCTGTGCTTCCTCAGATGATTGATTTCTTCATTAAATGACTGTTGAGTATGTAAGTTTGTTCTGCTGCTGCAACTTCTGGTGTGCTTCTTTCCAGGAACCCAGCTGGTGAGGGCTTTGACATCAATACTCCTGTGGGTAAAGTCCAGCTGGTTCTTCTCAGAACACTTTGATGTTTTCAGTGATCTAACAATGCTCATTTTGAGGATGAGATGTGAGTGAGGCAGCCCTTGAAGCGATATTAGACAGAGCAACCCTGATGGCAATAGAATATTGGTTTAATTTAGTTGTTTAAAAAGTGTTCAGGAAATGGGTGTCAAACTTGGCTACCAATTAATTCCTGGTTTTCTAAACAGCCTTGAAGGAGTTGTGAGGCCTGATGGCCATTGAGCTTTAGAACTTGGTTTTTACACTGAAGCCATGAGGAGATCCCTTGTCTTTCTGACCTTGTGATGGACAATGAGGAATTCCACTTTTGCAGGTTGCCCATGTTTATCCAAAGAAAGAAAGCTCTTTTGGTATGTGGCATCATTTCTGTATGTGGATCAGTGAGGTGATACGTTTTGCTGATCCTCTGAAATTATTCAGGAGCCCTCAGCTGTCTGAGAAGAGCTGCAGAAAGAGCTTACAGGAGACCCTGTGATTGTGACATCTTCACTGATTTTTGAGCCACCTCTCCTACAACCCCTGCCTGTAGTTATGTCAGGTGCTGCTAAGGCTGTGTGATGGAATGCACTAAATAATATAAAATTATTTATGTGAAGGTGATTATCACAAGTGAGCCTCCAAAGTGTGCCATAATTTAATTTCCTTAGGGCACAATACGCAGGTCACTGCTCTCCTGTTGCTGGAGGATTGGATTTCTTTTCACAGTGTGAGGAAAACAATGGTTGCCCAATCCAATCCATCTTACAGGAAGAGAGCAGCATAGAGCAAAGTAAGGAAAAATAGCAGGCCTGGGCTCTTGCAAGAAGAGATTCCTGCTGTGCTTTTGGCACTGAACAAAAGCAGGAAGCTGGGGGTTGAGTTTAATTTCTGCATTTTTTGAGCCTTCCTCTAACAACTTAGTGGAGGGAAAGGTCAGACAAGGGGAAGAGAAGAGAGGAGCAGCAGCACATCCTAAGGACCTGGAACTGGAGGGGAACATGCTGTGAAGCTGTTCCAGGAAGACCATATGGATACTGTCTGTAATTGGCAGAGTTTGCACTACTCCACTGGAGGAGTGTAGTGAATTTTTAAAGGTAAAGGATTGTTCACACCTACTGAACTCTGCAGGCTCACTCAGCCTCTGTGGGTGATGTTCTTCAGTACATGGTAAAATCTCATCAGGGTCAAGAAGATAATTGTGCTGTATCAGACCAAAGGGTCTGCTGAGCCAAATGTCATCTGCTCATGGCAGGAGGTTAGAACTAGATGATGTTTAGGGGCACTTCCAACCCAAACCATTCCATGACTCTACCACAGGGTCAGGTGGAACAGGCTGAAGCCTTAGCCTGCCTCTCTGGGTGAAGTGTTTGTCTCCTTCCAAGCCTTTAATAGCAGAGGCAGATAACATCCTGCAGTTAAATTATCTAGACCATGTTTCTCTATTCCTATTTCAGTCACATACCGAAGGCAAATGTAGAAGGGGTCTGATTCCACTCTCAGTAAACAGTAACTGGCACTGCAGTGAAGACCTGCACCTCTCCCCACTCCTTTTTTAAACATAATTTATGAATGGCTAAAGTAAATGCTAGTTACATGAACCACAGTGGGAACAAGCAAAAAAAACCCAAACCTAAGAGTAGAGCAAAGCCAACAAATAGAAGAGAATATATTGGTGAACTTTGGATCGTCATGGTAACTAGACAAGCTATAAATTCACTGGCAACACACTTGGACGTTTTAAGCAAATTGATGTCATTACAGCTCCATGAGTAAGGCTTCTGGAATAGGTCTGGTAATAGTGTCTGTTATTACAGCTGCCCTTCTCAAACTCCACCAGCTCCTTACTGAATACTTGAGTTGAGACTTGCCATATTAAACTCGGCTCCCTCAGGATTATTAAATACCCCTTTCCCCCATTCTCATAAATGTTTCTACTGCCATAACCAGAATTTTCCAGAAGAGGAGGGCAGGTGCCTGCCATTTAAATTGTCAGCCTGGCTGACTCAGCTGCTTCCCAAATCAGGGCAGGGAAAACACATTGCTAAAAAGGCCCTGGCATCCTCAGCCTTGAACCAATCCCTGAGATAAGAACTGCCAGGACCAGACACCTGGCAGTCCAGAGATACAGGTCAGGAAACAAGACTGGGACAAGCAGCAAAGCATCATGTGTGAGGGACCTGGGAAGAGGAAACCTTTCCCTTTGTGATGTGGAATAGATCAACAACATACCAGCCCAAGGCAGGTCTGTCTCCTGCCTTAGCTGGCCCTGGTGTTTAGTGACAGTGCATTAGTGGTGGAACCAGTTTAAGTTGTGGTGAATGACAACAGATGGAAGCTTTCAGCTTCAAGGAAAACTGAAGTCTTAGTACAGCACAAGATGCTGTGCCTCACCCACTCAGCTTGTCATCTTGAAATGTAGGAAAATCCAGTGAGGCTTTCAAGCCCCTTTAATGTAGCTTAAAAAAAAATCAGCCACTCCCATGTCAAGAAATAATGAGATCAAAGCCTTTGTCAGCTGGAGCTGTGTCCCTGCTTTGCTCCCAGGCCTGTCACAGAACCATGCTGCTTCTCCCTTTTCCCCACATGCTGGGGGTGGAGGAAGGAAGGATGAAGGCAGGGAGGGAGTCCTGCACTGCAGCTCCTTCCCTATCAGACAGCAAACACCACGTGCTGTGCTGTGCCACTCAGGAAGGAGCTGCTGCCCAGGCTTTGGAGCCTCCTCCCAAGTCCCACATCACTCAGCAGCTCCAAGGAATGACTTCACCTGACCAGAGATGCTCTGACTCAGAGCCCAGCCAGCTGCCTAGGGAAGGGTGGAAGGCACTAGGAGGCAGCTGGGAACTCCCTACACTGGGCTTTATGGCTTGTTTTTATCTAGAAATGGAGCTGCTTCGACTGACATCTCACACCACACCATTAACAAACCCTCAGGAGCCATTTCAGGAGCAGCCAGGACGTTGAAGATGGATTCTGTCACATGTCCCATGTCAAGTTTTTCCAGGTTACAAAGCATTACACTGCTCTCCATTAAACATTCCCCCTTCACACATTTGCCTGCAGGGGAAACACGGCAGGGCAGCTCATACCAGGAACTAAAACCCCAGGGATGAAAGCAGTAAAGCAAGTAACCCAATTTACTCAGCAAAATGTCAACTGCAGGGACTGAGTGTTTATCCTGCTCCCCTTTCCAATCCTCTGCCCTGCTGACTCTTTACCTTCCAATTTCTGCAAATGTAGTGGAGATGTTATGGTGCAGGAACCATTCACCATTTTGTATTTCTCCAAGAACAGAAAGGTAGTAAGATGAAAAGGTGTGAATAAAAATTCCATTTGAAACAGCCTTTGCTTCTAGGAGGAAGAAAGGATGTCATCTGACTGCAAAAGAGCAATGCACCCACAGTCTGCTTGTGTGCATCCTGGGGAAAGGGAAGCGAGAAGTAAGCAGAAATATTTTCCTGTCCTGACCTTGCAAAATTTTCTATTTTATTTTAAACATTTTTGAAAAGAAACAGTGTCAAAAGTAATTAAGAAAATGCAAGAACATTAAGACAATCCTTTGAACACTGAAGCTGAGGCCAATGAATCTTGTACTGATGATAAAATCAGCAATGGCAGAACTGTTTGAACGTTTCCAACCTAAAGCCCAAACCATAGCTCAATCCCAGTATTGCAAAATTAAGAGCTAATGCCTGTGGCTCCATGGTCACAACCATTCAAGAATAAATTTACATAAATTAAAGGGCAGACAGTTCAGGAATTTTTTAATAGGCATGAGCATGCTATGAGTCCAGTTCCTTAAGTGCAAAATTGTATTTCATCTGTGTTGCACAAACGTCAGGAGATCTAATACAACACTGAGATTTTCAACTGAAACATTTCCAGAACAGAAATCAAAACAGGCAACCAAGGTTTAGTTTGCAATTGAGCTCCTCTGCTTTGTGTGGTTGTCTCTAGATATGCCTTAAGGCAGTTTGTTAATAAGAAACGATGGGAATTTCTTCTCAGTTACATTGTGGTGTTAAGACAGCTGGCTGAAGCAGGTTCAGTTTTTCCTTGGTGAAAGAATTCCATTTCAGTGGACTTCAAAGTAGGTCCTGAATAGAATTTTTAGCATAGCTGTGCAGTTCTTCTAATCTGACTGTTTTATAGGTCCCCAAACAGCAATATTAAAGAAGCAGCAGTATTAAAGAACCATTAACAAAAACCATCAATGGGCAAATGGGGAAAAACGCTGTAGAGCACTTACAGGTAAACAAAGGCAGTTGCAGTATTTTTCTCAGAAGTTAAGATTACATGCTACTGTGTTCAGAATTTGAACTTCAGACTCAGTGTTTAAAGCAGAATTTTACACCCCTGAAAATAGGGGATTGTTCTGAAGCACTTTCATTTCCTGACTGTAATAACCACCCATTGTATACACAGATGCCACATTCCTTAATCACATTCTAAAACAGATTTCCTTAAGGTGTCATACAGAGCAGAAGGACAACTCTTTTTCCAACCAATATTGCTTGCACACAGTTATTGATGAGCTCTACCAGTTTCAGAATAGCAAACATCCAATTATTTAATAATATAAATATTGGTTACTAAAGTTTTAATCATAAGTATAAAATCTCTATGTAAAACCACATGCTACAGCCTATCTGTACAAAGGCCAGGAAAAAGGTTATTTTTTCTTATAACAAAGTGCTACTGCAGAATTGACTGATTTGTTGTGGACATTTCTGAACAAACACAGATTGTTTGGCTCAGAGCATTTCCTTACAGACTCTAAATTCTTCTCAGAAGATTGTAAAGCAGTTAGTTTCAGCTGCTCAGTAAGAAAAAAAAACCAAAAAACAAAAAACCAAAAACCTCACTCTTGAGTTATGGCTGTGCAACCAAATAAGTAGGCAAATTTTAATTTTCTCTAAACTCTTTCCCAGTTTTCACTGTGACTTCAGAAGTTTCCATCTAGATTTAATTTACACAGAGCACCATCAGACAGTACCCGTGCTACAGCTCCAGTCATTCAAGAGGCTGCTGCTCTACCTGTGGCACCTGGCCATTTGAGCATTCCTGCTCCCTAAGGCTTTGACTCATCTGAGTTTCTCTCACATGGATCAGGAAGGAATGGCCAGGTCTCTTCTCAGCTGAGAGCCCCAACAACTCCTTAAATGACTCCAGCTGTAAGGCAGCACTTATCCATGTCCCCCCTAGGAAGCCCCACTTCAGGCACAGTAATCCTGGATCTTATCCCTCCACCAGAGGCATGGGATGGAGTGAAAGGGGGAAAACCTCTAATAAGGCAGGAGTCCAAGAGAGGTGCTCAGCTCACACCTGAGCTTCAAAATATCCCTTCCTTTTCATACTAAGGCTACCACATCAGATTTTCCCAGACATCCTTTATTCACACCTAGACACTTTCAAGTAGAAAGAGAGAACTTGTCCATTTATTTGGGATTTCCAGGTATCAGGCAGTCCAGAGCAAGAGCAGCATCTGACATCCCTGGAAGCCCAGAAGGAGCACTCAGAGCAGCTGCATGCTCAGGGTGCCCTGTGCAGAGATCAGCACAGCCCAGCTGTGCAGGGCTCACTGCATGTGCTGCAGCCTTGTTCCAGACCCCAGGCAGACAAGCCAGAGCTGTCCAGCCTCTGGAATGTGCAGGACAAACAGCCACTACACTGATGGCTGCCACAGCCTGGACACACTGGCCTGTGCTACTGTATATCCACTCACTCTGTGGTGTGAAACACAGGAGCCACAGGTACACAGCTAGAGTTGGGGGGAGATAATGACACCAGGAATCTTCCCAAATATGTCTCCATATGTTCCCAGTCAAGCTCCAATATTCTGCATTACATCATGGTAGCTAGGACATTGACTCATACCTTTAGTTTTTCATATAAAATACCAGGTATACCTATCTGGATGGCAGACACAGCTTTTTCAGGATTGGTCCATAACACTGCAGTGCATCAAAATCAGATTTTGAGCATTTGTTCTGCAGCTGCTAAATGAAAAAGGAAGTTTTCTGTGGCTGGTGGAAATCGCTTTTGTTTCAGGGCCTCAGCGTTAAGGGTTGGTTTTTCATTGCCATCAGAAACTTCAGTAAGTGAGGCCAAAGTAGCCAAGATTTCTTTTGTCTTCAGAGAAATGTCCTTAAGGAACAGAAAAAAAAACAACCATGAATATCGTATTAGGTATTAAAAGGTTTTCACATACACTTACAATAAAAAACAATCAATACAGAACAAAAAAAGGAAATAATGATTAATAAACAGCTCATTTAAAATAAAGACCCCATTTATTTTAAGGCAAACTTGTAACAGTTCTTCAGCCTGCTCTTGTGCCATATTGGAAAAAGGAAGCACAACCACTCCTCTCCTGACCTTACTGAGCTCTGTGACTAAGTCACTCAGTTGTGGAATGTCTAATATTAGATGGGGGAGGGAGGGAATAAATGCCATCATCATAAAAATCAGGTTTTATAGCTAAGAAGCCATATTTAGCAGGACCTTTTCAAGGTATTGCCAATACTATTGACAAAGAAGTCCATGCCTTGTGGGATAAAACTGGGAAACCAGTCTTACAATCAATAGAATTTCTGAACTTACTTCAGCAATGTAGTTACCCAAGAGAAAATATAAACTAAATAACTCATCCTTAAAAACCTGCATGACAAATAAAAATGCTCATTTGTAAAAAGGCAGAAGGTAGAAGACACTGACAGATTCTTAGTGCCACTCTTCTTCCTACTCCCTCCTTCTGCCAAGATTTAGCAATAGAAGTTAATTAGATTTAAAAATAAAATATTAACCTTAATGACTTGGCTGTCTGATTTATCTGGATCTTCTGCAGATTGAACAATTAGTTGTCCAATTTCTTTGTGAAGTTTTCCCATTGTCATTGCCTCTGTGTAAGAAAAAAACACCACACATAAAATCACCTTTTTTGTGACACCTAGACATGCATAGGAGCAACACACCAAACTGAGGAATCTTTCTATGACTGCCATTTAAATCTGTTGATAAAGGCAATAAGCTTGTATCAACAGCCAGTACCTCTGAAGTGGCCCAAAGAAGTGATAAGGAGCAGCAAGGTGATAAGCAACATAGAAGGTTTCCTTTCAAATAATCCCCAGTCTTCAGGTATGTAGTGCCATGTTTTTCTAAAACCTCATGTAATATCTCTCCATTCAGCTGAGAGTCTCTTCCATGTCTAACATGGATGTTATGAAATCTCAATTGTGCATTTGTTGGAAAACAAAGCACATCTTTCCAAATTCCAACTTTACCCAGTCTTCCACGGTGGCAATAAAATGAAGACAGAAACTTACATATTAACTTTTCAAAACCTGAATGGAAGAAGGATCAAGATTGTGTGCTCTACAGCAAACAATTACTGTCAACTCTGGAATAAACTGCCTCTAAATCCAAAATATAAACAGCAACCAACCTTTTACTACAGGTGAAACTGTAATCTCACTGTCTGCCAAATTCACATACACATCGTAGAGGTCTGATCTACTGCTCACTTCAGAGTCTGTAAATCCAGCAACGTAACCTAGAGCACGGAATTGAGCAAGATTAGGATCTTCATCAATAAAATCAAAAATCACAGTCCTAAAGTATGTTTTACAAGCATTTGACACAATACCCATTGGACCCAGGAGGCTGCTCTCTTGATATTATCAGTCATTCCACAAGTGCTCAGCAGATGCTTCATTTCCAAGGAGCTTAAAAATCAACTTCTAAAACTGCCTTGAGCATGGATTAACTGCGAACACTGCAGCAATATCACCGAGTTACCAATCTCAAATGTTAAACTCTCTTCCTCCCTTCCTACTAAAATTACTCATTTGCAACTTCCTCATTACAAAGATCTCCACTCAGGAGCTTCTTGTCACAAAGTCAGTATTAGACTGGAACAGAGGAATAAAGCCAGCAGATTTTCTTATTTATAGCATGTCAGATGAGCAAACTTGGAGCAGTTTTTCTCCATGGAAGATGCTTAGTGAGCTGTAGAAATGTTGAAGATGAGTAGTCTCCTTGCTCATATTCTGTATAAAGAAGTCTCTTAATGGCCAGATGATGTGTCACAGTAACCTCTGCATAAAGCAAGAGCCTGTTCCTGGATTATGCATTGAGCACTGTGCACACACAGCACTGTGTCACACAGAGCAAACTCCCACAGGTAAAGTTTACCTGTGCTTAGGAGCCTCAGACTTCACTGACATCAGAACAGAAGTCTGGGACTTCAGAGTTAGGAATTAAAAAAAAAACCATTCTGTTACTAGTGATGTGTAGAAGCTGGGAAAAAACTGTAGCTTATCTAAGTGAGCTGGTTCTGTACAACAGGAAGACGTTCAATCCCTCCAATCAAAGCATCAAAAAAGCCTCAAGGCTGCTTTGCATCTGTGATTAGGGATAGACTGATGTGGATCCACCCAAAGCCACCAGTTTAACTTCCCACCTACTTGTTTAGCTGATTTCCCTTATCCAAAGAAAATTATGTTTAAATTTGATCTATGTCATTAATAGTGAAACAACCTTTTTTCCCCCTTCAATGTTCCTGGTGCAAAACTTTGCAGCAGCAGAAGCTGAAATTGAATTTTTCTGGTATTTTTGATAATTAAGTTATCACTACCTGTGCAGGCTTTTAAGGCTTCCAGTTCCTCCTCATTTAGATGCACATATGAATGAAGAATTGACCAGTCTTGTCGATGCCACACTAAAGCAGGCAAAGTCCTAGGGAGATTAGGGTGCAACTTGAGACACAGGAGATTTTTACTTACACTTACTAAAGCTTCACAGCAAAAATTGTATGCCATGAAAAAAAACAATTACCACCAGGTCTCATCTGGGGGGTAAATATATATATATATACACACACACACATATATATATATACACACACATATATGAACTGTAGAGATTTCTACTATCAGTGAGGAAGAGTTTATCATTCATTCCACCATTAAATTTCTCTGAGTTGAGAGCAACATACAGCTCAACCTTAAGAGGGATTCAGCAGAATTTCTATAAACAGGTTTAAGATGGATTTTTTTTTTTCCTTAAAATACAGGCTTATTTCTCAATGAAGGTTCAAAATTTGTTGGACTTCTGGGGGTGGGTGGGTGGGAAGGAAGGAATTGATAAAGTACCTGGTAAATTCCTGGATAGCTTCTATTCTAGGATGGTACACTACAATTCTCTTCTTTAACATCAGTGCAGTATATAAAATAACTGTTTCCATTCCAAACTGAGACACTATATCTAGAAAAGAGGGGAAATTATTTTATGGAAGATATATATGCTGATATTATCATGTTTTTGAAGCAGCTTAACAATAACAGCACAGGTAACAGGGTCAGCACAGTTTACTTGAAGCATACATGAAAACAAGATTGTATTTGAGGCTGTAAGAAATCAGAATAGAGACTGTGGCAGAGATTAACCTTTGATGGAGCCAGCAAGGTAAGCCTTCCGAGCATCAAAGTCCTTGCTGAGGAAGGATCCATTTTCTTCACTTTGGCAGATGCCCTTTGTGAGGACTGCAATGTAACTCTCCATCATTTTAACTGGACTTCCATGCTTCAGGTAGATTCTGTGTGAAAAGGAGAGAGTCTGGTATTTTAACTGCAATCAGTGCACCAATATGCATATATGAAAAAGAAAAAATTAAAAATCAGTATTACAAGTAGGAATATTGCTAGCAGTAAATCTTTTTTACACCTGGCTGAGGTTTTAAATACTAAACTAGAAGTCTTCTAACATGCACATAAACACATCTGTCTTCTAGAATTTAAATTAACCCTGCATTTTTATTTCAGCTTTCTATTTTATGAATGAACCAACATGGACTAAGATAGAAACACACCCCAAAGGTGTAGGTAGGTGTCCAGACAAAGGATTCTTTGCAGACTTGGAAGGTGTCTGCTTAATGAAAAGGCAACTACCACAGTAACTCCTGTTATTACATGCACACTATGACTAGGTAGCTTTGAATTTTTTATCCAAATATCTTTTGCAATTTTTCTGTACTCTTTACTAAATGATGAGAAAAATATAAACATGTCCCTGATACTCAATGAAAACCCAAAATGACACAGAAGAAGCACACCCTGAGAGAATCCATGCACTTCCAGCTGTCTTCCAGGAAGCAGAGAGGCACTGTAACCTATTTTACAGCTTCAGATATTTCAGGAATAGCACTGAAACTGTCAACTACACATCTTCCATGTTACCTATAGCACAAAGCTACATCACATTTGAAACTCAATTATTATCATGCTCAGAAGAATCCATTCTAGATTTGAAAGGAAGTATTAGCTGGTAAGTCAGCAGAAATGGGATCCACAGTGAATTTAAGTATTTCATGTATCACCAAAAAAGAACACATCTCAGTTTTTCAGTACCCTGCAGAATTGGTAAGCCTGAAGGCATTCCCAAGTCTGCATCACATACAGTAAGTCCCAAGAGCACAATAACCTCACAATTGCATCCAATTAGCTGCAAAATCCCAGGGAATACTCTTGGTATCAAGAACTGGGACCAAAGTAATTTGGAAACTGAAGGAAAAGCAAAATAAGAAGCAGAGAGAGAGCATGAAAATGGGGACATGAAGGGAAGTGAGTAAACAGGACAAGGAAATGAAAAGAGGTTTTTTGGTTGGAAGAGGGCTCTCACTTCCCCATAGGAAAAGCAAAACCATCCCTGGGTGCTGTGCTTAGGTCAGAGGGACTGCAAGCAGCATTTACAAAGATGTTGTGGAGGGGTGCAAGTCATTCACCATACACATGGTGATCTTTTAAGTCCAGCACTGACATCTTCCCAAACATTTACACTTTTTAAAAATATATTCTCAGAGAAAATGAGTGTGAGGGTGGTGGTGGTGTGTGTCTGGAGAAGACAGAGATTAAAACCCACTGAACGTGTGACATTCACCCAACACTTTCTGTATGTGACAAGCTCAAATCAAGGATTTTTATCATTTGATTTCCTTTGCAGGACTGAGTTTCCAGCAATTGTTTAGAACAGATTCAACACAATGAATTCAGCCTTTTGCTTTGGCAAGATCTAAGCATGCACGTGGCAGCAGCTCAGGCCAGCTTTTATACAGACCTACAGAGGATCCTGGTGAAGGCTGCATATTTCTCTGGGTTGAAGTCTTTGGCTGTCAGGACAATGGAGAAGTGGGTCACCTGCACATGGCACAGAAACACACAGAGCTCAGTCAATGAACACCCTTGGTCACTTTACTGTCAAGGCTCCAAGCTCCTAACTGCAGGAATGGCCTGGACAGAGGACTTCTGATGTGACTCGGCTCTTGTGCGACCTACACACAAGAGTTGCTTTCCTCTAATCTCATGAGGTTATTAAAAAAACAGAAATGCATTTTTCTTCCCCATAGCAGGGAGGAAACTTCCAGAATTTATTGCCAAAGGAGGCTGTGGAGGCAGACAGCATCAACATATTTAGAAAGAGACTGGAAAAAATACACAGACAGCAGGCCCACAAACAGAACTACTCTAACTTCCTCAATCAAATGATTGTGGGCTGGGACAGTACAACACTGAAAGTCTGCAGACAATGACCAGGCTCACGTGTCCTCCTGAAATAGCATCTCCCACTGCACCTACTGAAGACAGCACTGTGACATTTAATTTTATTTTACTTCATAGGAAACATAAAATTGGAGTGAGGAAAGGCAAGCAACATCCTGCTGTGGGCATATAAAACTACCACACTATCTTTCTACTTAACAACACAACATGAAACAGGAAAATTGGACAGACTTAACCAACAGTTTAATGATTTTCATAGCAGGGAAAAGATAGAAGATACAACTATATTTGCTGTCTTCCAGTAATCAATGCAGTGGAAAAGAAAGTACCTACATAACTTGATCCTTTGGGGAAAAAAGGCAGCAGGTTCCATAGGAGCAAGACTCTGGACACTATGAAACAAACTTAGTAGAGAGAAAAAGATGCTGAACTTGAAACGGAAATTAACTAGAAACAGCAGCATGAAATAGCATTTGTACATTAACACAAAGAATTGGGTAATGAATATCTAAATCATTCTGCAATTCTGTGTCTTGGTGGCAAATGAAACGTAGACTGGCTGGACACCCGGACAGAGCTGCATCTGGGAGCACTCAACACCTTGAATCCCTTCTCTTCCTAATGTTTCTCTCCATGGGAAAACGCTGCTTAACCCACAGAGGAATCTCTGCAGAAGCCCCCTCTGCATTCTGCTGAAGAACTCCACCAAGCCATACCTTCTTCAAGGCTGGAGAATCTTGAACTTCTACCGTTGTGATGTAGAACCAAGACCTTTTATACTGGCCAAACACAAACGTATGAAGCAATTTGTTTTCATCTGCAAGGCAGCACTTTCGCAGCAACAGAGTCCTCAGCTCCGCTGTTACGGACGGATAACACCAAACCCACAAAGCATCTCCGTTGGTGTCTTTTTCTATGGTGGAAAGATGTTCACTGTGAGAATGCCAAACAGCAGCAAGGAAGTAAATTGATGGGTTAATCAGGGTTGTTTCCTGGAATCAGATTAAA
>WEZZ01036080.1:54645-131395 GCA_013400585.1 Chloropsis cyanopogon | reverse complement strand
GGGTGGGATGAGATGATCTTTAACCCAAATCATTCTGGTGTGATTCCATGGTTTGGTTTTCTCTTGTTCATCTCCTCTTCCTTGCTAGGAAGAGCGCAAGGATTACGTGATTACTGTCTGTGTGTTGTACATGAACTAAATCTGGATCACATTTAATTTGAGGATTCATTTTTCAGGCTCTGGAACATTTACAGAATCCATTATTAATATTAATATTCAGTAACATCTAAAGGCTTTGTTCAGGCTGTTCAGGAGGTGCAGTGGAAGCAGCCTCTGCTCCAAGGTGTTTATGGTGTTGACAGACAAGGGTGGGAAGGTGAAAAAAAAAATCAAAGGAGATTTAATTCTGCTAAAGTTGTTATTTAATCAGAGGCAGTGCTGTGGTACCTATAGGCAGGGATGTGTGGGCAGAGTGTGTCTGCTTTCAGATTCACTGAATGCTTTGGGTTGGGAAGGACCTTTTAAGGTCACCTGGCCCCAGCCTGTCACAAGCAAGGATGTCAACTCTCCCAGGTTCCTCCAGCCTGGCCTGGGACACTTCAGGGATTCAGGGGCAGCCACAGCTTCTCTGGGCAGCCTGTACCAGGCCCTGCCCACCCTCACAAGGAAGTATTTCTTCCCTATATCCCATCTAAATCTACCCATGTAAATCCTTTGCATTCCCAGACGTGGTTTGGGAACACATCTGTGCTTATCCAGGAGTCAGTGGGGAGAACCAAGGGAGTTTGTTTACAGTGTTGATGCAAATCAAAAATGATTTAGGCTTCAGTTTATTTCCAGTCTCATTTTGGAGAGGGACTGGTTAAATCTGGAACACACGAACAGGGAACCAGGACAAGGGAAGTGATGGTCACACCGTTGTCTTTGAAATGAAAATATGCAGAAGTTATGGATGACTGAAGTTCAGAAGAAAATGGCACTCAAAATGAGGGAAGGTTAAGTGATTTTGAAAGCTTTCACTTGCTGACTTAACAAGCACCTGAATATTAGTTCAGCTCCTATAAATTGGTGAGTATTGCCCTTCTGAGTCAAAATGAACTCAGCTTGGTGTGTGAAAATGTCCTCCTTTTTCTGCAACTGTGCCTTTACTCTTAAATTCATGTTAATTTCTGTTTAAAAATATAAACATGCTCTGTATCATCATGCTAGATTAGATCCATAATATGGATAAAAACATTCAGATCCTTCCATTTGCAAAAATTGCGTTGCAGAGCGTTCAGGCTGCCTTGTAATTTCCTGCAGACGTGATCCCTCGTTACCGTGATTGTAATTAGTCCTTCTGATGCGGTTTTCACCTTCAAGGCACTTTACAAACATGAGGCAACTCCTGCTCATTCCAGTCCTCTTCCCTAGATAAATAACATTCTGAGCCTTGTTGGAGAAATAAGTAAAATCAAGAGGAGGGGTCGAATATCACGAGGAGCTGCAAGGGAAGGTTAATGAGGAACCAGATTCTGCTCCTTGTGAGCATTCATGGCTTTTTTAATCTTAAATTAGGTCTCCACTTTGTCCAGACACCACCCCAGCTGGTTTTTGCAGGACTCAGAAGCTTCTTTTCCCTTGCTCAGCCCCACAGTGCAGTTTTCAGCCCTTATTTTGTCTTTACTCGGAGGGCAGAAATCTCTCTCCTTTCTCCCCGCGACCTCCCATAATTGTTTTTCCCTCTGCATTTCCTCATCTCCTGCACAATCAGCAGCTCCCTGCCTCTCCTCTCCAGGCTGCTGCTTTCCAGCCATTCCCACTCAAGTTTGCCAGGACAACCTTTTAGTCCATCCCTCCACTTCAAAATTGGCTCCTTTTTTCCAGAGAGGAGCTGGGATGGGCAGTGAACCAGTGGGAGGCATCTTGCTTTTTGTGACATTGGCATGTTCCACATGAAGACTTGCCGAGGATTCATCCTTAATGTTTTATTCTTATTTTTCAAATCAGCATCTAGAACCAGGAATTTTTCCAGAAGTCTTATTTTTTCCGAGTTTTCCTGATATACTAAGAAATGCAGTTTCAACTTGCAGATCAGTAGACAAATAGAATTCACCTGACACTGATTTGGGGGCTTTGAGTGTGGAATTTAATTTGTGTGGTTTAGGGAGCTTTTGGGGTGTAAAATATCTCTTATTTGCACAGTGCTTTAGAGAGGATGGGATTGAGGGATTTTTATGGGATGGATGCAGGGATCAGTTGTTGTGAAGGTTTCCCCAGGTCACATTTCCTCTTCTCTCCCCAGCATCCACCTCCCATCATCTTTGGAAGTTGTGGTGCTTCATCCCAAACTCCCTGTCCCCAGAGGTGGATGTTTTTGGGGGGAAATGGGGAATTGCGTGTTCAGCCCTTCCCCTCAGCCCTCCTCCATCCACCTGCTCTAGGCTTCTGCATCCCCTCAGGATTCCACCAGGGCAAGGAGCAGGTGGCCTGATGCTGAGAGGAGAATGAGGTGGTGTGGCCAGAGGATTTAAATTTAAGATGAAGGCTGATAAAATCTGCATTTCTAACTCATTCTGAAACTCATTTTTATAATAAAGTGAGGTCAGCAATGCCAACCAAATTTCAGCAGCAGAGGTAGATCATCAAGTTTGATCTTAGATAGCCTGGTGTGCTAATTTAAGCATATTTTTGGGTTTGAGTGGTTCTTTATCTTTGGAGTGGAAAATACAAATGAAAAATGCACATTTAAAGCCATTCTTGCTGCTCCTCATTAAGATTGTTGCCTTCTGAAGAGCTGAAGGATACTGTTAAATTTCTTTGGGTCACTTGAGACGGCTGCTGAATTTCATGGTTGAGGAACGAGAAGAAGAAGAACCAATGGAAATATAATGAGTATTTGTTCAAAGCAATATCTGCAAATTGCCTGTCCTGTCTAATACAGATTACAGATATTAGAGGGAGAGGGAGGTGATTATGAAATGTAATCAATCACCAGGCTTGCTCCAAAGCCTTGGGTCCTGGGTTTCTTCATGGACAGGCTGTGTTTACACATTACTGGGTGGGCTGGCAGGAATCATTTCGCTTCTGAAGCTCTTTGATCATTTGACTTGGTTTGGATCCAGTAAATTTGCATCCCATGCCAGGGAAGGTCATGGAGCAGTTCACCTTGAGTGCCACCAAGCCAAGAAGGTCGATGGCCCCTGGGTTGTGTTAAAATTGGTGTGGAGCAGGAGCAGGGCAGGGATTGTCCCTCTGTACTGGCACTGCTGAGGCATCTCCAATCCCGTGTCAGGTTTTGGGCCCCTGAGTGATAAAAAAGTCATTGGGGGGCTGGAGTGTGTCCAGGGAAGGGAACAGAGCCCCAGGAGGGGCTGAGGGAGCTGGGAAGGGGCTCAGCCTGGAGCAAAGGAGGCTCAGGGGGGACCTTGTGGCTCTGCACAGCTCCTGCCAGGAGGGGACAGCCGGGGGGGTCGGGCTCTGCCCCCAGGGAACAGGGACAGGAGGAGAGGGAACGGCCTCAGGCTGGGCCAGGGGAGCTCAGGGTGGATGTTTGGGAACAATTTCCTCATGGAAATTGTTGGAAATTGTCCAGGCCTGGCACAGCTGCCCAGGGCAGTGCTGGAGTCCCCATCCCTGGAAGAATTTAAAATCCATGTGGATGTGGTGGCACTTGGGGACATGGGGCACTGGTGGCCTTGGCAGTGCTGGGGGATGGTTGAACGCCGTGAACTTGGAGGGCTTTTCCAGCCTCAACAATTCCATGATTCCATTAATAGAGACATTTATAGCCCCAGCAGAGCTCTTTGGCACGTCAGATGCTCAGTGTTTCCAGGCATGTGACACAATTCATTTGCTTGCTTTGTTCAGATTTATTTGATTCTAATGTTGATGTTTAACCAAGGTATGTAATTCAGCTTCTTTTTGTTGTTTTGTGATTTTTTTTCCCAACAGATGTGGGAAGAGGCCATTGCCTTGGGTAAAGAACTTGCAGAGCAGTATGAAAATGAAATGTTTGATTATGAACAACTCAGTGAACTGCTGGTAGGTTTTTTTAATGACATAGACACTGCAATAATTTATTTCAGAGTTGAATTTCTAAACTTCCAAAATTGTATAAAAAATACTATGGCAATGAAATTAAATGCAGAAACAAAGACCCATCATGACTTTGTTGGACCAATGTCAATTAAATGGCTACCACTGGATTTTCTGAAAAACATTGAATTTATTTTTTTTAGCTGAAAGAAAAACATTTTGGTAATATTAAGCTGGTTTATTTGGGGTATTAAAGGAAATTTTGAATTTAAATATAAATGGGGATATGAAAAAAAATCCCCATTCTTTCTCAAGTGTGTTTCTATATTCACGTTTCTTTTTTTAGGTATGAATAATCCCCAAGCATTCATGTCTGCAGTCAGTTATTTTTGCCCTGACGTTACCCATTCATTATTCCTGCACCATTTTTTTTCCTCCTGTTCTCTTCCAAAGAGATAAATGGCAGCTGTCACTGTCCCTCCTCAGGTTCCAACCATTTCCACAGGATCTGGGATGTGATTCCAGTTTGGTTCTGAAAATTCCTGACTCTTTGCTTTTGCACTCAGAGTAGATTTTCCTTAATTTCTTTGAATTGTTTATCTGTTTTCTTTATCCCAGAGTGTCTGAGCTGGGCATTCCTGTGGTGTTGAACTCAGCTCCACACAGCCCCAGCTCACTGTTCCTGGTGGGGTGGGCACAGAATATTCTTCATCTCAGTATGGAAGGAATTGGGTAGGGTTTGTTCCTCAGCTAGAAATGGTTGTCAGATGTGATCTTTCCTAGGGGTGGCTACTCTCTGTGTCCCCCAGTTTTAATTTTCCATCTCCTTTTTGCTTGCACATGGGAACGTGAATGGGTTTGTCACAGAGGCAGCCACTGTTTGATTATCCTACTGGATCTGTTTTGGAGGAGAAGTTGGAATTTGCACTTTATTTGTTGTAGCCAATGATCACAGAGTGATTGAATTATTTGGGTTGGGAGGACCTTAAAGCTCTTCCAGTTCCACCCACTTTGCCATGGCAGGGACACCTTCCACTATCCCAGGTTGCTCCAAGCCCTGTCCAACCTGGCCTTGGATATTTCCATGGAGTTTCTCCCTCTTCTAAGAAAGGAGACTCAGAACTTCCAATCCTCACATCAGACAATTGAGTTTATCTGCTCATCAGCCAGGAGATGAGACATCACGGAATTAGTCCTGGCATGCATTTCCCTCACAAGACAGAGATCAAAATTCACTCTCCCATATGAGTCAGGTCTCGCATACCCCATCAGCTTTTCTTATTGCTGCTGCTGAACAGCTCTTTTTTTTCCTCCCACCATAAAATTTAGGAGCTTTTTGTTCTTTCTATTCTCCCTCTTGTCTCTTTTCTTCAAGAAATATTAAATATTAGCCTCTAAGACAATTCACAAATGACAAAATAGTTTTGCTCCAGACAAGCTGAGAAATACTCAGCAGATCTGGGTCTTTGTAGTCTTGGTGCCACACTGTCATGTGGGAGCAGCACTAAACCTCCCCCCAGATCAAAAGTCATTCTCTTTGCAGAAATAATAGACTAAAAATAAGTTAATTAACAGATCTTCTGAAGCTGCTCATTTGCTATTATTTCATCATTAGAGATAAAGAGGAACTCGGCATCAAAAGCAGATGGTGTCTGACATGCGTGTGTTTATCCCAACATTTACATTTTCCTGCAGTTCTCAACTGCCTGCTTTCCATATGAAAATTCATGGTTGTAAATATGGAAGAGAAGTAGTAGCAAAATGTAATGAGATGTAAGAGCCCAAAACTGACAAGTCAGCACCCTTGGGATGAGCTGTGTGCAGCTTCATCCTTCCGGTGTTTCGGCGTCGGAAATGTCACAACTGCAATTTCAGATTCCTTGCAAATTCCTGACCTTCACTGCCAGTGAAATATTGGATATGAATCAGTGAGGTTCACCAAGATGAGGTCCATCAAAATTGAGGTATTGGGTATGGAACAATAAGGTTCACAGTGAGGAAGTTCATCAAAATTGAGATACTGGATATGGAGCAGTGGCGTTCATCAAGATGAGGTCCATCAAAATTGAGGTATTGGTTATGGAACAATGAGGTTCACAATGATGAGGTCCATCAAAATTGAGATACTGGTTATGGAACAATGAGGTTCACAATGATGAAGTCCATCAAAATTGAGATATTGGATATGGAGCAGTGAGGTTCACCATGATAAGTTTCATCAAAATTGAGATATTCTTTAGGGAATAGATTCACCATGATGAGCAGAAAAATCATGGCTACAGAGTCTGATATCTCCAAATATTGCCATGAATCCTGTATAAAGGTGAGGAATAACAGGGGAATGAAACATCTTCAATTTAGAGATGCATACAAGGTCTTAAGTATGAGGAATCTCCTAAAAGCTCAGGTCATTCAAATCCCTCCTGTTTATTTTGCAGAGAAAACAAGCCCAGTTCTATGAAAACATTGTGAAGGTGATACGACCGAAACCAGATTATTTTGCTGTTGGATACTATGGCCAGGGATTCCCAACGTTCATAAGGGTAAGTGTCACCTGTTTCCAGAGAGGTCTCTTGCTCTGGAAATTTCCCTTGGCTTGGAGAAACCTGCCTGACACTGACAGGTGTTTTTTAGGTCTATAAAACAAACACTTGTTTTTTCCTTTCTGGTTTCTCAGATGGAATAGTTGAATCTCAGTAGAAAAACTCTCTCTTCAAACGTATTCAGTACTTTCTATTTCTTCAGGGTATCACTAGAAATGGAGATAAATGACCCAATCCATCACTCAGGGTCATAACCATCTGAAATGGTGACATTTTTGCCTGGCAGGTTAATGTGTTTTTAGATATATATATATATATATGAGCATGGTAGAGAAACTTTTTGTATGTGCCCATGTTTTCAGGTGAGTGTCCTTTCCAGCATTGTCACTAAAATGAAGTTGACTATCAAAGGGGTGTGTGACACCTTTAATAGCAGTTTTTATCATTGATTTGTCTGTGTCATGTGCCAATTTAAGACATGTGTCATGTGCCAATTTAAGACATGTGTCACTTGGCTGATGCCAGGATCATAGCTTTAGTGACCTTTTAAGGTTTTTTTCACTAATATTAGGATTTTTATGGGTTGAATTAGTGGTTAAAGAAAAGTGGGGCTATAAAATGTCTGAATTGCATCTGTGTTACGATTCTCTGGCACTTGGCAGTTGGTGACATGGAAATAACCCATTATTATTTAGTTAACTTCCCTGGCCATCCTGTGCCAGGGCCTCACCACCCTCACAGGAATGAATTCCTTCCCACTTTGCCCTCCCAGGCTGTGGAGTGCCCTGCTGATGGAGAAAATCCTCACTTTTCCCTCTATTCCAGCCTTCCCTGTGAATTACACCAAATGTATATACATAAATTACAGTTATACAGAGCCATCTATTATTGATTTCTTTCCCCTGCTGAGCTTTTCAGAAGGCACCATTGCAGAATTAAACCCAACTGGGCAAATGTGAACAACTCCAGGTCCGTAAACCCAGTCAAAACACCCTTTTTTTACTAAGTGCTGCATAATTTTTTCACCAAGTATTCCGTTTGAGTGAGTAATGAGGTTAAGCATATTCAGATGCAAATTTTATCCAAACTTGTTTTAATATGTTTGATCAGTTAAAAATATGCAAGTTGTCTTTTACATTTTCCTTTAGAATTTAATGAACTCAGCATATAAATGGACTGTATAAAATATCTCTTAATTTTCCTTATTGGCATAGAAGAAACCAATACTTGCAAATACAATAAACTTAATTTTAAAGTTACAAAAGGTTTAAAGTTTATAATGGGAAAAATCAAATACATTAATGTGAGTCTTTTCACAAGGGTCAGTACGTTTGGATATTCCTCCTTAAATCTACATTGTTTTATATTTCTCTTTTTCTCTGCTACTCGTTTGCTCACCTGAGTGCCTTTGAATACATTTTTATTTATAAAAAGCCTAATTCAGTTTATTTATTAGCATCCATTCCATCATTAGCTGTGGAAGGTGGAGTAGACATCTTGGATTCGGTAATAATTTCTCTTAATATATTTTCAATGGCCACCAATGTTACAGATCCTTGAAATCATGTTTTGAGGTGATTTTAGTGTGGCATATAAAAATACCTAAAGGTAAACGTGGGCTTAATGATCCCAGGATGGAAGTGTGAAAAAAATATTGGTGAAGTATTGATTACGACGCAACGTGAGGAGTGTGAAATTCTTTGTGTACTGAGAAGCGCTACCAGCATTGGTGTCAGCACTTCTGAGTCCCCAGTTCTGTACTGGGAGCACTGGTTTTTTCTCTGGGGGTGCTGGTGGCAGCTGTGAGTGCCTCTGTTTGCAGAACAAAGTGTTCATTTACCGGGGCAAGGAGTACGAGCGCCGCGAGGACTTCGAGGCGCGGCTGCTGACGCAGTTCCCCAACGCCGAGAAGATGAAGACAACGTCACCCCCCGGAGATGACATCAAAACCTCCTCTGGCCAGTGTATCCTTGGGCTGTACACCCAGTGCAACCAGTGCATCCAGCAGCTCAGGCTGATGCCTCAGGCTTAGCTTTTATATTTTTCAGATTCTGTGCTGCTTTAGTGTGCAGTTCTGAGCTTCACATCAGGGGATGGTGAGCTCTCTGCACAGAGCAGGGAGACAAAACAATTCCTTCTCCAGCTGGGGACCAAGGACAAATGATCCAAATCTCAGCCCAAGAGCACAAACACCGTGGGGCTGAGGAGAGAAAAACAAGCAGGATGGGACTGCATGAGCTAAAGCTGGAATGAACAATGAACTGCAATCTGCAAATGGAGCAGAACTGATCCCAGTGACAGAGCCCGTGCCCATTTTGGTGCATTTTGTGCCCATTTTGGTTCATCTTGGGTGCAGCCCTGGCTGGGCTCTGGTGCTGCCCAAGGTGGATCCATTGAGGCCTCCTAATAAATCCCTGCTTTATTCTTTAACTCTGTCCAGTCTCTTCTAGGTCAGCCTTCACAAGGCGTCAAGGTCAAGTATTTATGGCCAACCTGTTGCACTTCTGCCCTGAGGGGTGTAACACACCAATTCTGTTCTTTTCTGTGTGTGTGTTCCTGTTGAGCTGTTTGCTCTGTGTGACTGAAATTCCCTTTTCACTTCTTAACCCCCAAAATTCAGATATTCAGTGCTTCACTGTAAAGCCCAAACTGGATTTACCCTCAAAATTTCACAGGCCGGTGTCAGAGCAAATCGTGAGGTGAGTTTGGGTTGGGTTTTGTTGCTTTCTCAGTCCCCTTTATAATACATTATTATTGTATTAGGAATCTGTGCACAGTCAAGGGGCGTGGACATTGTGAGGGCATTTAATGGTGATTTTTAATGTTGGCACACATTCCAGCCCACTGGAAGATAGCGATCCCATATTTGTTCATGAACTTCCTCTAGTATTAGAATTTAGTATCAATTCCTAAACAGACAGCATGTGATTTTCATTGTGCGTTCAGGGCTTGGAACTGCATGATCTTTGAGGTCACTTCCAACCCAATCCATCCTGTGATTCCCTGATTCTTTTCCTTCTTTCTAGTTTCTACAGGGTGAATGAAGTCCAACGCTTTGAGTATTCGCGCCCTGTTCGAAAAGGAGAGAAAAACCCAGACAACGAATTTGCAGTAAGAAATTATGAAGAGAATAAACCACTTTTGGTTTGCTTGTTTATCCCCCTCTATTTTGAGCATCTGAGCCATTCATTATCTTTTGCTTGTTGAGAAATAAATTCTAGGTTTAAAGGGATTATTTTTCATAGAAAGTTAATTAAGCCAATTTATCATGTTCTCGTTTACCAATAGGAAAAAAAAATGGGCAAAGCTGTATTTATTTTGTAAAAACACCTCTTCTGAGAAAGGATTTTAAATTGTTGCACCTGAAACTTGTCTTGCCATGAAGATTCCAGTTAGGCATCTAAAAATCTTTTGTCTCTCCAATAGGTTGCTTTTTTTTTTTTGTATTGTTGTTTTTGTTTTTTTTCTTTTTTTTTTTAACTAAACCATTTGTTTCATCTAATGGTGAATAAAATGAGTGCTGGGAGGAGGCCCTGGCACAGGGTGCCCAGAGGAGCTGTGGCTGCCCCTGTATCCCTGGAAATGCCCAAGGCCAGGCTGGATGGGACTTGGAACACCCTGGGATAGTGGGAGGTGTCCCTGCTCCTGGAACTGGATGGATTTTAAGGTCCTTTCCCACCCAAACCATTCTGTGATTCCATGAACATCCAGTAAAACCAGGGGATCTTTCCATGGTTTTCTCCTTCAGGAAGGGAGCAGTTGTTCCCTGCTAAGTCACATAGCAGATTTAAATCAGTGCTGCTCCATCTTCCATTTGGAGTTCCCCCCTGGCTCTGTAACATCTGCCATTCCTTGGTCCTTGTCCTGGTGATGTTGCTCATGATGATGGTGATGGTGATGATGTTTTAGGGCTTTGCTCCGGGTCCCAGCTCTCCACTGATAACGTGACACTTGTTCCCTTTGCAGAACATGTGGATTGAGAGAACCATCTACGTGACAGCCTATAAATTACCAGGGATCCTCAGGTGGTTTGAAGTCAAATCAGTTTTCATGGTAAGATCACTTTGGCTTTATTGAGATTGTGTAAAAAAAAAAATGGGGTTTTTAAACAGCCAGGGAGCATTTGTGTGTCTCAGTGGGTGTGCTCAGGTCTGTGAACAAGGAATCCATGGGATTGTACCTGGCACATCCTGGGGGAACCTGCTGAGGGTGCTGAAGGTTGACTGAGAGTGACTCAGGCAATGCTTTTCCGTTCCCAAGGGAAGGGAATGCAGCCAGCTCTCCAAGGCATTCAGCCTTTTAGAAAGCATTTCTGTCTCCCAGTAGGTGCCTAGAACGAAGAGAGATCTGAGGTGGAGAAGGGAAACCCTGCTCCATGCCAGAGAATCTAGCCTGAACTTTATCAAAGAGGATCTGGATATTTTGATTGTCATTAATTCAAAATACCCATATAATCAAAGGCATTGTATGTCTGCATTTCTTACCACTCGTGGTTAAAGGTTGTTTTTGTTTCTTCTCCATATTTAGCTAAATATACTCTCAGCAACCTCACAGAGTAACTCCAAATTACTCATTTCTCTGTTCAACCATTTAGACTGTTTAGATAAGACATATCCATTAAACGCCTTTAAGATTAAATTATTCTTATGCAGCTGTAATTTTTAAGTAGCAATAAAAACATTGTTACTGCGTTTTTGAAATCTCTCTTGTGAGGCTTATTTTTAAAGGAAAAGAACAATTTGCATATGATTAATTAAAACCTTTTTCATTGCTCCATTGAGGTTATGTTGGACAGTTGTATTTGGATGAACAGAAGTAATGCAGAAAATTACTATGGTATCTATAGTAACAGAATATGAATGTGATGTGTGACAGTAATAGGCAGCTGAATAAAACACATTGAATTTTTAATGAATTTCGTAGTTTCAATATAACCCTGATGGAGAAGATTGTATTTATCTTCGTGATGGCAAGAAGTGCTGTTTGTAAAGGCTGGCAGATCTGGTGCCAGTCCTGCTGAGCAGAGAGCAGAGCCTGACAGGCACTCGGTGCACACCCCTCACACTCTGCCTGGCATCCAAACGGGCACAAATCCTGTCAGCCTTTTGGGAGCAAGGGTTGTGTGAGCTGCAGAGCTGAGAAGTGATAGCAGAATGGAACTTAATAACATGTGAGAAGGCTGCTGCAGATAACTTCTGACCTCCTCTGGCACAGTTCCTACAAAATGGGTATTGACTTTCCTCAAGATCCCTGTCAGCTAAAATGCTGCGAGGAGGATCACAGGGTTTACATCCCTGTAATGCTAAATTGTGATTATGGATACAGATATTATTGATCCCTTGCTAAGCACCAGGATACTCCAGCAGCTCTGCAGGTTTCATATTTTATTGATGGAACTGGAATATCGTTAAAGGGAGAGGTGAGATTGCATCACATCAGTGCTGAGAGGAGGGAGTAATTTCATAAATGCAGTCTATTATGTTACATAACCCATAGGAACATGCAGAGTTGCTTTAAATCTATTGGCTTTTCAAATTCCTTCTGAGTACTTTTACTTAAACCTTTGCAAGCTTTTCATTATCTGCAAGGAATTTGGGGCCAGCATTTGTTATTCTGTATCTGATTTGCTTTAGCTGGACACAAGAATTTGTAGGGGGGAAAAAAAAATTTGTTGAGACCAGCCAGGGAATTAGAAATCAGATTTTGAATCACACTTGAGTTTAAAAAGCACAAATGCTAATCTGTGTCTTGTTTTTATCTTGAAATTTTGTCCTGGTGCAAATGTCTCAGGAGAACGTAATTCCTGTTTTCCCTGGGTAGAGTGAGGAGTGCCCAGAGTCAGGAAGGCACTGGGGACAAGGCTCAGAATTTACACTTATCATAAATAGCTTTCACCAGGTTCCAAAGCCCAATTTGTAGTAGTGAGATGGCAACTGCAATTCTCCATCTGCTTTTAAAAAATTAGAGGGAGTGTTACAAGAGTAGTAAAAGAAAGGAGAATGAGAAAGAAAGCCATGATTGCTGCTACAGAAAAGTCAAAAAGCTGTCAGCTCAATGAGTGCTAATTTCTGGAGATGCTCAAGAGCTTTAAAAGCAATGGTTCATCAACACATTATTGCATAGTTATAAGGCCATTAATACAAATGACAGAATCCTAAATTTAGCCTGTGATGTTCCCAGCAGTTCTTGCCCAATCAGATGCTGGATGTGGCTTCACTCCCCAGTCCAGATTCCCCCGTGGCACCTTGGGCTCTGTCCGAGCCTGGCCTGCTCCCCATGCCCAGCAGAGACACCAGGCTCCTTCCCTGCCTTCAGAATAATTCAGCAGGCAGGCTGCTCAAAATGCTAATTAAAACATCCTTGATGTAATCAGCTGGCAGGTGTAAGAGTAACAACTAAAGAGGTTTGATTATAAGTGGTTCTCAGAAACAGGGTAAGCAACTGATAGCCAGGTAGAAGTGCTGCTTTGTTTATGTAGCATTTATGTAAATGAGGCTGTAATCAAATATACACTTGCATTTTCCTCACAGGCCTCAATTAACCTTCCTTTCCTCCCCCTACCACATCATTTTTTTAATACAAGCAGGCTGTGTCTTCCGGTGAGGACTCCCTACACTCTGGGTCACTGCAAGTTACTGATTGTCAGCCCATTCACTAATATTTAAAATATTTTAGTACTGGTTTTTTCAACATGAACCTTTTGAAAGACACGGTAGCTGGGCATAAAAAGTAGCTGGAGGTCAGCCAATAAAAATAAAGCAAGTTTTAGACAGCATAAGAGCTAATTCACCCCGTGAAGGCATCTGAGGAGACTCTTCATTGAAGTCCAGGTAGAAAGAAAATTTCTGCCTTCAGTTCTCGATGCTCAGATGAAGAAAATGTGACCTCTTGGGAAAAGCACAGCAGATAGTTTAGATGTCATCTCATCAACATATTCAACTCGATGTCCTTGGAAACACGCCAAAATAATCACTGCAAAAATATCTTCTTGATTTTTGAGCGGCTTAGGATTATGTTTTCCATCGGAAAATCCACGTTAAAGTTATCATTTCTTTCTTACTGTTACGTTAAGCTGAATCTTCTTTGTGCTGCTAAAACTCACCAACCCTTAATCTCTGATGTTCTCCATAATCCTCCAAAAAACCTCACGTGGTTGCTGCCAGAGCCTTTCTGGGTGCTGTGCTGGGATGTAATCCCTCCTGCAGCAGCAAAATGCAGTTAACTTCCTCCACTGATAGCCATCATCATATCAGTTACTGCAGCACAGAGATACCAAATACCTCAGTGCCTGAAATCACCCTTTCTGGTAATTATTGGTCAAAAATGCCACAACAACCTCAGTTCTGGAACGTTTCTGCCCGTGGGGTTTTGCTGAGCAGGTTAAAAACCCTGCCCCTGGTTGGACCTCTCCTTTTGTGTGGGTTTTAGGTGGAGATCAGCCCGCTGGAGAACGCCATCGAAACCATGCAGCTGACCAATGACAAGATCAATAATATGGTGCAGCAGCATCTGAACGACCCCAACCTGCCCATCAACCCCCTGTCCATGCTGCTCAACGGCATCGTGGACCCTGCTGTCATGGGGGGCTTTGCCAACTACGAGAAGGTAACCCCAGAATTCCCTGAATCCACCCAGGATTCCTCAGGATTCAGCTGAGCCCAGCACGGGAAGGATGTGGAGAGAGGCCAGAGCAGGGATGGAGCAGCTCTGCTGGGAGAGCTGGGATTGTTCACCTGGAGAGGAGAAGCTCTGGGGTGACCAAATTGTGGCCTTCCAGGGCCTGAACGGGCTCCAGGAGAGCTGGAGAGGGACTGGGGACAAGGCATGGAGGGGCAGGACACAGGGAATGGCTCCCACTGCCAGAGGGCAGGGATGGATGGGATATTGGGAATTGGGAATTGTTCCCTGGCAGGGTGGGGAGGGTCTGGGGTGGAATTCAGAGCAGCTGGGGCTGCCCCTGGATCCCTGGCAGTGCCCAAGGCCAGGTTGGACATTGGGGCTGGGAGCACCTGGGACAGTGGAAGGTGTCCCTGGGTGTCACTGGATGAGTTTTAAGGTCCTTTCCAACCCAAATCACTGTGATTGTGTGATTCCATAATTTTCACTCTGTGTTTGTAGCTGTTACTTTGCAGAATTTTTAAGTTGATCGATTTATCTTCGCTGTAGCTCATTCCTCTGGTAGTAGGTGTTCCGTTTTCTGAAATATTGGCTCATTTCTCTCTCTCTCAATTAGGCATTTTTTACTGAAAAATACATGCACGAGCATCCCGAGGATCATGACAAGATTGAGAAGCTGAAGGATCTGATTGCTTGGCAGGTAACAAACTTGAAGTCAGGTTTGGCAGAGGCAGCTGCTGTGTGACAGCTTGGTGTCACTTTGGAGGAAATTCAGACATTAGCCTCACCCTGGATACATTTCTTTGCCATTGAAATCTGTCTTGGAGCTTGAGTTAAAGTTCATCTTTTCAAATCTTGACATAATTGCTCATTTTGATAAACTTGCTGAGAACAAATATGGTCAAGATATTTTCTTTTTTCTGGTTTCTTTTTTTTTTTTTTTTTTTTTTTTGTTCTCAANTTTTTTTTTTTTTTTTTGTACACACAGTAAGTGACAATCTCCCGTCTGTATCAGATGAGAAAATATTTTTCAGGGCAAACAAGAGACAATTCCAGTTTTGTTCCATAATCACATACTGGATATTTTTCTATGGTCTGAGAATTATTTTCTGATAACTAAAAAAATACCAGGTTGATTGGGAATGTTTTATTTTTCCCACAGAAAAAAAAGTGAATCACTGTCTTTTCATATTCAGTTGTCTTTGTAATAAAGGGAATAATTTACATTTCCATAGATTTCAATCTTAGAGGTAGTAGAACCAAAGTTACAGAATTCAAAAATAAAATATCCTCTGAAGGCCTTGAAACTATCAGTGAGTAAAAAACTCTTCTGGTCTGAAAAAAAAAAAGACATTTTTTTTATTTATTTTCTTGTGAGCTTTTAGAAAAGATTAGATTTTATAGGCTTTAAGTTTTATAGAGGAAAATAATTTGGTCCCGGCAGACTGACTTGGTGTCAGCTCTGTGTCTTTGCCTCTGAGAGTGATACTTCAAATGAATTCCAAACACACTTTCCCTCAGCAAAGGCTCACTTTGGTGACACTTGTGTATTAAAATAATATTACAGTTTGGAAATAGGTATGGCAGCTGATCACATTGTATTTTAATTATTCAGGCCTTTTAAACAGATGATTTCCCATCAGTTTTGTACTTTAAAACAACAGGAACCAGAAAAAGAGAGAAAAGGGATCAAAGTTTATTTTTATACCTGAAAATTGGAGTCATTAAAAGCCCTTCCAGTGCTTTTAAATTGCCTTGGATGTTTCATACACGTTTAGGGGATCCTAAAATTTCAAATTCCTCTCACATTACTTCAGTTTCCAGCCAGGTGGGAGTCAGCTCCCAAATACTGGGAGAGGGGTGTGTATGGAAGCCTTGGGAGAGGCTGAATTCATCCTGGGCTGACAGTGATGGAAAGCAAAAAGGAGATTTCATTTTTCAATAATGTGGGGCTTGGAGTTCTGTAATCACATGGAATTTTCTCCCTGCTGCATAAATCAATCTGGGTATGTGAAAGAGGAGCCTGACAATTGTATTACCAGCTGACCAGTTAAATTTAATTTTTTTCGTCTCCTTGCCTCTTTCTCCATTGTGCCGTGGAATTCATAATTCATACTTCACATAATTCCTGTGAACTTCAAGTGTACATTTTGTTTCTGTCTCTTATTAATTCAGATAAATTCCATTAGCAAAGCAATGTCCAGTTTTGTCCTTCTCGGTGCTTTTCCAACTTCTTAGGCAAAAAAATGTTCCCATGCAACTGCACCATTTCAAGCTGATCTCTCATTTTAACGTGAAGATAATGAAATGATTGATTGAAATTAAGGCAGAGAAATGAATGATTGATGACATTAGTCACTCTGAATTTAGCTAAAGTATTTACAGCACAGCAAAACAGAAAAATACCACAGCAAATCAAAACCTTGTGCTCCTTCTACAGAGATGAAAGAACTGCTGCATACCAAACTCAGGTTTTATGCTCATATTTTATGATCCCCTTGCTCTGAAAGATTGTTTTCAAAGATTAGTTTAATAATTCAAATCAATGTCATTTTTTTTCATTCTTTTCAGCTGAGCAGATCGAGATTTAAAAGGAAAAAAAGGGAAAACAAATCAGGGAATAATTTGAAGTTGCAGTGGAACTTTATAAAATTTTAAAATCAGCCAAGAACAGGGTTATGAAATAAGAAAATGCCCTTTCTCCAAGGCCAAATGATTTTGGAATATACTGAGTGTGGCAAAATTCTGCCTCTGACAATGATTCGCGGAGGTGTAAAATTCCATGTCAGTCATCACCACATTTCCCTGTGTCTGGAAAGGAGACACAGGAGGAATTTGGAAATTGGTAGAAGAAGGTGAAACAGAAATTGTGACACGGTTGGAAGGTTCTTCCTGCGCTTGATAAATGTTTAAATGGCCTTGGACAGGGAGGCCAAATATCCTCAGCAGCCTCACGTTCTTCTGTGGCAAAACCATGGGACGTTCATGAATTTCAACTTCTGTAAAAGATTAACAAATCCTTCTTTTTAATCCTTCTGTCCTTCTTGTCCTTCTTGTCCTTCTTCTCCTCCTTCTTGTTCTTCTCTTCCTTCTTCTTCCTCTCCTCCTTGGCTTCCTTCTCCTCCTCCTTGTTCTTGCTTCTTCTCATTCTTCTGGTTGGTCTTGTTGGTCTTGATCTTCTCCTTCTTCTCCTTCTTCTCCTTCTTCTCCTTCTTCTCCTTCTCCTTCTCCCTCCCCCCACACTTTATTTTCCTACAAATAATGTCATTTACTTCCCGTTCTTGATTTTCCAACCTGGAGCTGGCTGATCCCCAGGACAGGTTCCTCAGTGCATTTTCTACCCATAAAATGGTCTCATGTGCTTCACCTCGGTAATTCCAGTTTTTTTAAAAAACAATCAATTTCCAGTGTCAACAGTTCTTTAAAATAAATGAGCCAAGTGACCACTTATCCCTCCCAAACAGGAGGGTCACAGTGTGGCCTGGTAATTATGTAAATTTAGAAATTCATTTACTTGTTGAGAGCAGGGAAACTTTCTGGTTTCATGTTTAATTTTTGTCAAGCACAAATCCATATGGTTATAAATAGAAGCCACTACATTAAAAAAGAAAAAAAGTCATTATTCTTCTCTTTGTAGTCTTTTAGCAGAGGCACCTCTGTCCATTTAAATAGTGCCAAATCTCAGGGAATCATCTTGATAAGATTTCTCGAGTTTGTTCATCTGTAATTCATCTGTGTATTTATTATTCTCCGTACTAATAAAGCTGCTCCTTCTGATTGCTGCTCCGTCTTATTAGAAAAAATCTGTTTTTAATCAGTATTATGATTTAATTATGAATTATTAAGAAGAAGCCTCTTAGCTTGATTGCTGCAGAGAATATCTAAGTTAGAATCAGAGCACTGTGTGGGCTGAAACGGACCTGGAAGAGGAAATATTTTTCCTGAGCTGGAGGTAGAAAACTCTAATGGTGTGTCTGGGTAGCTGTGGGAATGAAAATGTCTCTCTTAAAACATTTCCAAAGGTCAGCTACACCTCCACACTAGGAACTAATTATATAATCCTGTGCTGGCATGGATATTTTGTGACAGAAGCCTTGAAGATAAATGATTATTTTCAGTTACAAAAGAGAATTAATTTAATTTTTTCCCTCTTCTGTTTTCTTCCCAGAGAAAATAAAATAATTTTTCTAAGGAGAACTATATAGCATCTAAAACCGTATGTTTTATTAATAAATATTGCTCTGCAATATATATCTGTCCAAGGATGGAGCTCATTTGCAGCTTTAGAAAGAGCATTTATTAAAGAAAACATAAACTATTTTCTTCTTCAGGGTTTTATCCTCATGGAACTGGGAAAGGATTTGATATTAATAACCTGGTGCGAGACTCATCATTCATCAGTTTGGTGTTCTAAAATACAGAATCTGTGGGGGCCTGAGAATGGAATATCACAAGAGGGTTGGAGCTGTGGGATAAATCCAGCATGGGATTTCTGGGCAGAATTAGGGCTGAATTAAATATAAAGGACTTTGCTTAACAGAAAGAAAGGGAAATCCTGGAGAACAGGGGTTTAGATCCTATCATGCATCATTTGCAAGGAATGATGATGGTCACTGTGATCATAGCAATAATTCTTGTCATTTTTAATATTTTATTATTGCTTCTCCTTCTTACTATTGTTGTTATTATTGTTATGATTATTATTAGTGTTATAATTACTATTGCTATTGCTCTTATTGCTGATATTATCATTCCTGCACGAGCTCTTTCCCTGCTGAGGGAGCGTTGCCCTGTCCCGTGGCTCAGGAGGGGCTGGGCAGGGTGGAGCAGCCAAACTCTGCTTTGCAGATCCCATTCCTGGCCGAAGGCATCCGGATCCATGGGGAGAAGGTGACAGAGGCCCTGAGGCCATTCCACGAGAGGATGGAGGCGTGTTTCAGGCAGCTGAAGGACAAGGTGGAAAAGCAGTACGGCGTCCGCGCCATCGTAAGTTCCCTCCCAGCTTCTCCTTCCCACAATATCTGGAATTCCCTTAAATTACAGCAACTCTCTATTCCCTTGTGATGATTGCATTGATTTAAAAAAGCACTGTAGATGCAGAATTCCTGGTTGTGGTTCCCAGGCATCATCCGATCATGGAATACTGAGCACATGGGAGATGTTGAGGAAGCCTCGGTGCTTTCATTTCCGAGCATGGGAGCAATTTCTAAACTGCCCAAGCCTGTTCCTTGAAAGTCAAGATAATCCTTGAACTCTGAAGGATGTGGGTTACAAAAATGAGTTTTAAAATGGCCACTTAGCAGGATTCTTCCAGAGCTGAATGTCACCTTTCCCTAGGTGGAATTCCTTTAGGGAAGGGAGGGCTGTTCAGCTCTGTGGTAACATGTGGTTGTACCTACACTGAATGTAGGCAGGCGAGACACCACAGCTCCTACTTCATGAGTTTAGAAGGACTGAAATTCATGGTTTTCCCATTCCAGCAACATATTTCCAGTTGCTGCTTCATCCTTAAGGGAAAGCCAAGAATTCCATGGTGTTTCCGGTGGAGGTTTGTTCTGCTTTTGAGCGTTGAGTGCGAAGGTCAGAACAAACAAAGCAAACAGCTTTTTAATTCAGGATAGAATTGATAATTCAGTCAAAGATATTGACTTGGATGAGATCATATTTTGCCTGGAGAAAAGGAGGCTCAGGGGGGACCTTGAGGCTCTGCACAACCTATTCCAGGAGGGGACAGCCGGGGGGTTGGGCTCTCCTCCCAGGGAACAGGGACAGGAGGAGAAGGAACGGCCTCAGGCTGGGCCAGGGGAGCTCAGGGTGGGCACCAGCAGGAATTTCCCCATGGAAAGGGTGGTCAAGGACTGGAAGGGGCTGCCCAGGGAGAGTTGGCGTCCCCATCCCTGTGGGTGTCCAAGGAGTGAGTGGATGTGACACTTTGTCTGGGCTGGGGACAAGGTGAGGACTGGGCACAGATAGAACTCAATCTCAGAAGAGTTTTCCACCCTAAATAATTCTGGGATTCTGTCCATAGCAATGACATTTTTTTTTTAATGGGGACACTGAGTTCTTACAGGGAACATTCCAGCCTTTGTGGTATCCTTTAACTAATGTTCTGTTTGTGGTCCTTCAGATCCCATCTTATGAATTTATATATTCAGGAAAAAGTTCAAACACTAATTTATTCCCAGGGAGAACAGAAGTAATTAACATTAATGATACCTGCATGTCAGTCACCTCAGTAATATCCATTTACATCATCAAGGGGATGACTGGAAAGTGGTGTTATCTCTCTAATTTCACTCTACCCACCAGTAAGAATTTTCAGGATTGATGGAGTTTTATCACTTCTGTCTTCCTTGTACAAGGCCAATTTACCAGTAGTTGACAGGGTGGAAAATATACCTGTAATTAAACAGGATGAGATTCTTATTTGTTGACTGCAAGAGTTCAATTATTTTATGCATATATCAGTTATTAATGACTAACAAAGCTTGGAGAAATATTCAGAACTCTGAAATTGTCTGAAACAAAACCAAAACTTTCATATATTTTCTTCTTAACCTGGTGTCACTCTGTAAATTGGCTCTCCTGACATTTTCTACATAAAGTTTCTCTTTTTGGGTTTTTACTTTGGGATTTTGGGGTTTTTATGAAGTCCATTTCATTGAAATATATTGAGAGGGCAGTCACAACAATGGCAGAGATGGATTTAAAGATTATATGTAAAAAGACTGTTTTTTAAAGGCACGATGTAAAGAAGGATAGAAATACCAATGGTACAAAGGAATTCTTGAAATATGCTTAAAATTATACATCTGCCTGTGAGGACCTGTGTCACTATTGTACTGAGGATGGGTTAAAGGAGTGACACAAAGACTCTTAGATCTTCATAAGGCTAATAAGGATTTTATTAAAACCACACATCTTTAATAGACAATTACGATACAGGTGGACCTGATTGGTCGCTAATCAACACCCCTCACACCATTGGCTAATTAGGAAGACACCTCTGTAAACTTCATACAGGAAAACAACTGTTCAAAGGTTGCAAGATTGTTTTCACTCCTTCTCTGGATTTGCCAAAACTTCTCAGAGCAATGCCTGGGAAGGTTCATCTGACTTTCTTCTCTGACCAGTTCTCTGTGCCCACAGCCCTTTTTGTAGTCCTTTGGGTGGATTTCCTTTAGAACCTATTTCTTTGTTGAAATTTCTTTGTTCTTCTCTTCATGAACCAACATGAGGTGTTGGTTATTATTAATTTATTAACAATGCCAAACTCTACCTGGAAGAAAATTCACAGACCCTTCCCCCGTTCCCTTTGCCACGTGGATATCAGCTTTTTTTGGCTGCAGCAGTAACATCTGGCATGTCTTGGCTGCAGCTCTCCAGCCTGGAGGAGCGGCGGGGCAGCCGGCCGCGCTCCATGGTGCGCTCCTTCACCATGCCCTCGTCGTCGCGGCCCCTGTCCGTGGCCTCCGTGTCCTCGCTCTCCTCGGACAGCACGCCCTCCCGGCCCGGCTCCGACGGGTGAGTCAGCAGCCCTCAGCCAGGGTTGTCCCTAAAGCACCCTGGGGTGGCAGGCTGGTCAGCGTTCCCAGATCTCGGGGTGGGAAACAGATGGGAGAGCTGGGGGCAGGGAAGATCCAGGGTGACCCCAGAGCCCCGTCCAGGGCCTGAAGGGGCTCCAGGAGAGCTGGAGAGGGACTGGGGACAAGGGATGGAGGGACAGGACACGGAATGGCTCCACTGCCAGAGGGCAGGGATGGATGGGATATTGGGAATGAGGAATTGTTCCCTGGCAGGGTGGGGAGGGACTTGGGTGGAATTCCCAGAGCAGCTGTGGCTGCCCCTGGATCCCTGGCAGTGCCCAAGGTCAGGTTGGACACTGGGGCTGGGAGCAGCCTGGGGTAGTTCCTGCCCCTGGAACTGGATGAGTTCTAAGGTCCCTTCCATCCTAAACCATTCCATGATTTTTTAAGTGACAGCATAATATTGCTAAAAAACCCCAGCCTACAGAGACATTTCTCTCAAGGTTGTTCCCTAACCTAGATAAATACAATGCCGGTTTTTGCCCTGTAAGCATTCAAACAACACCAAAAACCCCCAAGAGGAGATCAGTGCCCCCTTTTTAGAGTGTCACAGGTGTGTGAGTGCAGGAGGGATGCTCTGCAGGCCAGGTGTGCAGCCAGCCCTGTCCCAGGAGCTCAGGGCAGGATTACCAGACTGCTCAATCACTGCTGCTCACCTCGGCTGCCAGAGGAAAAGCTGCTTATGGCAAGATCGTACTTCAAGACTTATCAGGATATTTCACATGAGAACTGGGAATTCTGTTGATAAGCCCTGTCTCACAGTCACATCCCTCAAAGAACAAAATAATCTGTGTGCTGTCTGGGCTTTCCATGCAGCCTCAGAAGTCCCTTCTCTCTCCTCCTCCCTTCAGCCCCCCCTGTAATCCAGAAATGCAATGTCTGACCAAGGCAGCAGTTTTTTAAAGCCTTCTGAAGGGCTGCTGATTTACAGGGATGTGCTGGAAATTCCTGTGCCCCTTCAGAGGGGAGTTATTACCTGGCTAGAGACTAAAGGCAACACATAAAATTAAGTCCAGCACCTAAGGTCCAGCAGGATGCTTGCCTTCATTACAAAGAGTTTGTTTAGTCATTGGGAGGAGCTGTGAACAGAGCACAGCTCAGCTCTCATTCCACTGCCCTCTGGAATGTTTTCACACGTTGGTGTGAGTGTAGGACAGCAGAGATCTGACTTTTGACTCATTCTGAACAAAGTTGTCTTGCTGGAACTTGGGCAGAACAACCATCCCAAGTAAGTGAGCAACTTTGTTTTATTTCAGAAGAAAAATATAAATTCTTTCCTTGCCTCTTTCTGGTTTTCCCTTCAAAATCTTTAAGTGTATTTTACTTTCTGATTGGGTGTTGTTTCCTTCAGGCTCACCTCTCAGCTGTGTGGTGGTAGGTGTCACACAGCAGTTTTTGAGGCTCTGAGTCTCCTCAGGGTGTATTTTCACAGAGATCCCACAAAGATCACAGTGCAGCTCAGCTCCTGCTCTGAGCCCAGGGCAAGGCAGGAAAATAGAATGAACAGCTCTTGTCACTGAGAAGACCTGAAAACACCCCTCATTTGTTTGATCAGTGGAGGAGGAGAAGAAAAATCATCAGATATAAACAATATCATGAAAGACCTCAAAAATTCAGGTGGCTGTAAAATCACGTGGGTGGTTTGGCACTGCTCACCTGGCAGAAGTTTCCTCCTGTTCCTGCTGTAGTTGGTGGGGTTTATGGTCAGTTCTCCTCTTGTCTTTCCGTGTCTCTTCATAAATTAAATTTGAGGTGAAGCTAAAAAAACAATTAAACATGAAGCTAAAGGAGTGTCTTATCCAAATCACCCAGTTTCTATTTAATGCCATTTCCAGCTCCTGCTCTGGAGCTTTTAAACAGCAAAGACTCAAAGCAGACTGACACAGGACATGTTTTACAACTCCTAACTCTATGTGTACATAAAAGTGACTTCAAAAAAGGGCCTTGGGTTTATTCCCTGCTTAAAATGGGACTTAAAAATACAAATGAGAGCACTTGCACTCAGTTGGAAGAGGGAGAATCCTGGGCTCCGGTGGGATTTCTCAGCTCTTGGCAGTCCCAAAGTGCTTCAGTTGGAGCACAGTGTGCTGACCCATTTTAGCACAGATACATCAATAATCCAAATAATTAATAGTCCCGATAGCTTGGGAGGGAAGCAATTAATCATTGTCTGAAGGATGGAAATTCCTCTTGGGAATTTGCAGTCAGCCTCGGAGGTGCTGGCCCTGCCCAGCCCAAAACACACAGCTCAGGTTCCTAAAAAGTCCTGGTGCTGGGAGAGCTGGGCTCTGCTCTGGGCTCTGTCACTGAAGTTCTTTGTTACCCTGGGTAAATTGTTGCCTTCTCTTTTCCCTGTCTGTAAAACGGGATTGATAAACTCGTGGGTTCGTTCCCAACCCATGGGATTCAGGATTTGGGAAATGGCTCAGGGGCTGCTGTTGCAGGTGCTGCTTTGAGCATCTTCCCATCAGATGAGCTGATGTAGAGTGGAAACAACAGCAAAAAATAACAATAATTTGAGATATTGCTGCTGGGTATTGCTGCTAATGGTGGGGATTAGGATAATGTCAGTGCAAAATGTCTGGATATGAATACTCTGGAATTTCACAGCAAAGACTGTGGCCTGTACCTGCATGCACCCCATGGCATGGGAAATGCTTTTCCAGGGCTAAGTGTCCTTCTTTGGCAAGTTTTGGTTTGGTAATGTGGTGGTTTGAGACAGTCTTAAAATCTGCCAGCATGATTTTGTCTAGGTGTGATCTTAGTGGGTTTTTTCATTTATAATGAAAAATAAATCATAAGCTACTTTGTCTAGCCAAGAGTGCTCCATCCCTGGAAGTGTCCAAGGCCAGGTTGGAGCACCCTGGGATAGTGGAAGGTGTCCCTGCCCATGGCAGGTGGTGGGACTGGAATTTCCAGGTGCCACAGCATGGAGAGTGGCAGTGCTGAATGACAAACCCATTTTTAATAGGTGTCCCTGGAGTTTGTGCAGGAGTTTGTGCAGCCAGAAACCAATAAATTCACTGCAGAGCAGGGAAATGTGCAGCTCCGCTTCTCCAGCAGTTCCGCAGTAATTTTTATTTTAAAACAATTATGATTGTTGTGACCTTCTGCCCCCTCCTTCTCCCTCTAATGAATTTTCCTGGATTAGCAAAGCCTCATTAACTCAGGCGAGACTTTGGGAAATGCGTAAATAAAAATTGGTTGTTTTGAAAACAGCATTTTATTGATCTGAGCAACAACGTCTTTCCTTAGGTTTGTGCTGGAGCCCCTCCTGCCAAAAAAGATGCATTCTAGGTCGCAAGATAAATTGGACAAGGATGACCTAGATAAAGATAAAAAGGAAAAGAAGAAGGAGAAGAGGAACAGCAAGCATCAAGAGATATTTGATAAAGAATTTAAATCTACTGATATTTCTCTGCAGCAGGCTGAAGCAGTGATCCTTTCAGAAACGGTAACTTTATTAGCAAGGAAAGCTTTATCTAATTCGGAGCCATGTTCTCTCTCTTTTGAAATCAAAATGTTGATTTTTACTGTTTAGTTCCTTTGTAGACCAGAAATAACTCTGAGGGGAGATACCACAGTGTTAATATACATGCTAATGAATCAAAAATACAGATCTGATTTACAGTGAGGAAAGATCCTGTGAAAATCTTCACCCAAAGCTCTGTGTGACTGATAAAGGAGCAGATGGCATAGCAGAGCTGGAATAAATGCTGCCATCCCAGCAGCCTTTGGGATTGCTGGTTCCCAGTAGATTGGGATGGATTTGCCCATGTTTCAGCTGCAGGACAGTGTTTGGTGGGATATTCCAAGGTCATTCGGTGTCCTTGAAGGGCTGTTTGGAGCAGAAAATCCTGAGCAGTTCCTGTGTGTAAGGATATTAAAACCAGGGCATATCTCCCTTAAACCCTCTCTTCTTGGCTTAGATTTAATTCACTGGAACTGTCCTCAAGGCTTAGGTAACCCGAGAAGCTGGAGCTGGGAAATTGAAAGCAGGGATGTCTAAAGCTGGAGCAGGGAGAGCGTGAACTGGCTGTGACCTCCAAATCTCTGCCTGGACACCTGTTTGGAGGCCAAGAGTTGAAAATTGCCTCCCAGAAATAAATGGAATGTTCTTTCCAGGATCTGCATAAGTACTTGTAGAGCCAGCTTTGCACTCAGCAGAGTCTTGTTGGTGCTGTGTCATTGACATTGGATTTTGAAATGATTTCTCTCTCACCTGTGATAACTGGATCCTTTAATTCTTTGTTTGGTATTTATAGGAAGGTATTATTTACATGTGCAGCCACACTTCCTCTGTTTTCTGGATTTTGCCCTCCTTTTCCTCCCAGAGATGAATTAATCTCTCACTTGTGTCTTGGGACATCCTGAAAAATCAGAGTTCCTGTGTTAGATGTGGCCAGTCAGAAACTCCAGTAAAATCCCATCTGGGGGTCTCAGGCTTTTCACCTTTGAAACCAATGAGTTTTTCCATTGACTTCAGTAAATTTTGTATGAGCCTTGGTTTGGTTAAATGGAGATTCCTTCTGCCAGAGCCAGCCAGGTGAGCATCATTTTGCACAGATTTCCACGTCCCACGATTTTGCTGCCGTGCGTTTCACTCTGCACCTTGCAGCAGTTGTGTTTTGACTGATTGAGGACTGGGATCACCATGGCAGGACTTCCACTGGCATCTCCCAGATGGACCAGCAGAGCTCCTGGGATGTCACAGAAGCAGCAAATTGTGTTTCAGGGCAGCTGAGTCAGTTGGAGCAGTTGGGAGGCATCCAAGGATGCCGGGCTGGTGTCACTGCGAGGTCACTGTCAGCTCTCAGAGGTCTTGGACATTGGAAAAGCTTGTTTATGACAGGAAAAATGCAAATTCCAGCTGGAAAGGAGGGCAAGATAACCCCTCAGGGCATATTCCCATTTGGCATCTGAGGAGCAAAAATCAGCAAAGCCCAACATGGTTTGAGTCAAGTTCCTCCAATCTTCCCAGTCAGGAGCTTTCAGTGGCTGACTGGTGTGAGCAATATTCCCCTGGTTGTGGAGAGGGAGGGAAATTAAATGTCAGAACTGGTTACTTACAGTTACTTTGAGCTTCTTCAAGTCCACAGATCAATAATATGAAAAGGAGTTTGCTGTTGAGAGAAAATCTCTGCCTTTTCAGCCTCTGCAGAAGCCTTGATGAGCTCCAAGATGACTGAGTCAGTTTGGAACCTTTGGTGTGAGTGGGGTTCATTTTTAGGTGAAGCAGAAGAAACCCTTTAGAGATCAGTTTACACGAGTGCTTGCCCAATTCTCACTGCTGTCATCTGAAATTTTGAACAGATAATATCAAGGATGAGTTTAAAGATGAAAGTTGTCTTAAAATTTTTGCGTGCTGGAGGCATCCCCTGGTAATGATGTGAAGGGAAATTTGGTAGGAATTCAGCTTTCCCAGTGTTCAACATCCGTGTGCAAGTTCCCTTTTTAAGCTGAAATTACTCCCAAAGCACTTTTACCACTGTGCTGTATGAAGAAAAAGACATTTTACTTTTTTCTGCATTAAGAACTTAGAAGAAGAAAGTTTGCTGGATTAAAAGTGGAGAAGAAAAAAAAAGGATTTTTTTTTTAATAAAAAAAGTTGGGAGTACAGATTTGACTAGAAATGGAAATTAAACTTTAAAAAGTTTCTAAAGTGGCATTTTAGTAATTATTACTTTTAGTTACTACATTTTTTATTACAGATACTGGATTCATTGTGCTGAGAATTTTACAGCTCGTTGCGCTGTCACTCATTCAATTAAAACATGACAGTTATTTGGTGAATTTTTAACAGTTTCTTAGTTCTGGCTTCTGAAATATTTGGGGATTTTACAGAAGAAGACAAATTTCCAGAGGAAATCAAGTGAGAGAAATGCCAGTGGCTATCCCCATCTCTGCAGAGTTCCTGCTGCTCTTCCAACCATGGTGTTGTGTAAAGAAATGAGTGTTTGCAGTCTTTTATGGGATCTTTTTTCCAATCAAGTGAATTACCATGGAAGAACATGGCCAAATCATAAATTTCCCCATGAATTCCAAGAATTATTTCCCCATGAAATAATTCCAAGACTTATTTCATGGAGCTTTTAGGTTTGCACAGAAAAGGAGCATTCAGACGTTGTTTAATTGAATGGTTTAAATTCTCTTCCCCAGATTCACCATGAATTTATTGACTGATCAAACCCCAGGCTTTAATTACCTAAAACAACAAAGATAAATCAAGCACTTGAGTACGTGAAGATGATCAGGAATACCTTCAGCGTTTCTTAGAGATTTATTATCTTCTTTTAAGTATCACATCAACTTCTCCAACATAAATTGTCCTTGTTAGTGCTTTGATCCCAGGAGCTGAGAGCAAGCCCAGCTCTGAGGCCGGGTAGTTACAGAGCACTCGGAGGCTGCAGGTGGAAATCAGAGGAGCAGGCTGTGTTTTATTGATTTGGTGGTGTCCAACATCACTCACCATTGATCTGCCCTTGGCTAGACCAGGAAAAATTAGCAATGGCTTCATTATGGATTGGTGGCCTCCCAAGAGCTCATATTCCTCAGCAGATCTGGGATTTCTGTGGAGCTTTCAGAGGAGGCCCAAGCTGTCAATCACAGGAGAAGTTCACATTTATTTCAGTAATTACAGAGTGGGTTAACTTGGGGACCTGCCTCCAGTTGGTTTTTCTCTTGATTCTGGTGTGTTTCCTTCATCAATTATGTGTTTTCCTTAGTTGCTTTTTAATAATTATCTACCCCTGAAAAAGTGGTTGCTTTGCTTATCCATTCTACTAAAAGTTCACTTGAAAGTGGAAAGCAGAAACCTTTGGAATTTCTAGGATTTGATTTTTAGCATCAAAAAAATTTCCTAGAGGTCACCCTGAGGTCTTGATGAACTTTCCAAAAAAGGTCCATACTTTCTGGTCATTCATTTGTTGTAGAAGGGTCTCACAGGCATAATCTTTGATGCAAAGCCTTTTAGGGTTTGTCTTCTGAAAATTTCAGATTTCTCCTTCCAACATACTTCATAAAAACCCAAACATTGGGAAATGACAAAATCCTTTGAAAAAGCCTGGATTGCTGCTGGCACTTTCTGTTTTGTCCCAGTGCAGCACCTTGGAGTAATTCCTCTTTTAACTTCAGGCTGCTGCTCCATTTTCTGGGATCTGTTTGAAATAAAAGCTTCATTTTTTTCACTATGATTCCTGTTACTATGGGGGTGGTGAATGGGGAAATCAGTAGAGCTCAGAATTTAACTCAGTAAAAAGAATTGCCTTAACTAAAGCATGAGTTGCCCATCAGATTACAAACATCTTTTGAGGGTTTCTGATGGAAAATTTGAATGGATTGTGAAACAGCCAGAGCAAAAAAAAAAAAGAGATATTTCAGTGAATTAAATATAAGCACAGTCAGTCAGGAGCCACCAAGAAAGTGTTTCTGGACAGATGATGTCTTCATCAGAAGAGTTGAACCTGCAAATGGTTAAAGAGGTAAGTTTTAACAGGAAAGTAGATCTGTGTGAGAAAAAAATGAAGCTTTTGAGTGCTTTATAATGTGGTATGAGACTCTAAATTTCCTCAGGTGTTACTAAACAAGTGTTTGGGGAATTAGCTCAGCACACCAGACCAGGCTGTGAGGAGCTGTGATTCCTTGGGAGAAGGGAAGAACCTGGAGCTGGGAATCAGCACTGTTGGCTGTTAGCCCTGTAGAGCATCAAACCACAGCAGTTCCAGCTCTGACACTCATTTCTCTGCATTCCTTGCCCGCCTCCCTGGTTTTGTCCCCCAGATCAGCCCCCTGAGGCCGCAGAGACCCAAGAGCCAGGTGCTGAACGTGATGTCCAGCGAGCGGCGATTCTCCGTGTCCCCAGCCCCGCCCGGCTGCCAGCTGACCCCACCCCCCATCACCCCCAGGACCAAACTCGCCTTCAGCATCCAGCCCAGTAAGTCTTCCCTGTGAAATGACCTCCTTTTTGGTGTGGAAGTGTATCTCCTGAGCATTTCTTCACACCCTGGTTTGAGTTTTGCCATCACCAGGGTATTTCTTGCACCAGCTATTGATGCCTCAGGTTTTGGCTTTTATATTTTTCTGTGCTGCTTTAGTGTGTGGGTCTGGGCTCCATATCCGGGGATGGTGAGCTCTCTGCACAGAGCAGGGAGACAAAACAATTCCTTCTCCAGCTGGGGACCAAGGACAAATGATCCAAATCTCAGCCCAAGAGCACAAACACCGTGGGCTGAGGAGAGAAAAACAAGCAGGATGGGAGTGCATGAGCTAAAGCTGGAATTAACAATGAACTGCAATCTGCAAATGCAGCAGAACTGATCACAGTGACAGAGCCCATGCCCATTTTGGTGCATTTTGTGCCCATTTTGGTTCATCTTGGGTGCAGCCTTGGCTGGGCTCTGGTGCTGCCCAAGGTGGATCCATGGAGGAAACCCTTTTAATAAATCCCTGCTTTATTCTTTAGCTCTGTCCAGCCTCTGCCCTAGGCCAGCCTGCACAAGGTCAAGTGTTACTTAACCTCTTACCTTTGCCAGCGAAAATTAATTCATTATTTACAAAAGCAAGCAAAATCATTGCAGTGAAACAGGTTTTTTTTCAAGCAATGATTAACAATTAATTAGGTGTAGAGTAACAGTCAGAAATTCATGTTGTACTTGATCTCATATTGAGTGTTTTGGAGCATAAAGGGTTAAAAAGCAATATTTTTTGTAATTGTACGTTAGAAAAACTTCTCTTTGATATGTTGTGAGTACAAGCCAGAAGGGAAAATAAAGGTCAGGCTTTTTGAAGTAGTTTTTGTTTGACATTGGCATCTATCACTCAGCTTTTCTGTAAAGTATCATCTGTTTGCTTCAGTCTGCAGCAAACCCTATTGCAGAACTGGGTGTAATCCAACACCTATTTCTTTCCCAGTGCTCTTTCCCAAAACCTGTAATTCAGAGTTTGCAGCTGCCAGCATGTGACAAAAAAGCAAAAATGATCTTTTTTATACATGTCCCCAAATCCTACTCCTGTGGTCAAGAGTTCAGTGTTAGTAAGGAGGAGAAGAGATGCTCAGTCTTCAGAAATAAAATCTTGTTTCTTCAAGGTCACTGCTTTATTTACTGGGTTTGGTACTTAAAACTTTTCTCTTAAACAGACACCCAAAGCAAATATTTTTGTTACAATGAACTCATAACTCCCACCTTTCTTTAGAATTTTATAGCCAGAAACTACCAGAATGCTACAGACTGGGAATACAGAGAACTAGAGGATATATGCTTCTGCAAAAGATATTTTAATTGGATTTTTTTGTTCATATGCACATTTTATTAACACTTAATTTGATTTCTCTTTTTAAAAAAATATCTGAGGTTACCAGAGAATATTATTTCTGAGAATATTTTTGTGCTAGAGATTGGTGGGTGCTAGGTAAAATGGGATCAGCTTATTGCACCAGTCCAGAATCATTTCGGGAATTACAGTGATAATTTTTTTTAGGAATTCCAAGGCTAAAGAAGTTCCTTCAGAGCCCAGATTGGCTAAAAGCAGTTAATGGGTTGCTAAGCAATCCTGGCTGCCTGTTAGCTGGCACTTGAGGAGAAGGGAGTGTAAAATGTGATCATTAGGGTAAGATGAAAAAAGGGTCCCTTAACTGATCCTTTGCCAGCTCCAGGATCTCCCCAGTGGCACATGTCCAGCAAGGAATAAAAATTCAGAGCACTCTCATCTGATGAACCACCTTGAATAATGAATTTTACTGGATAATGGGAGCACAGCAGCAATTTGGGGTAATTATTTGTATAGTGACCATCTTGGGGGGGGGTTAGTTCAGCTGAGGAAATCAACAGATCTGCAGCAAATAGATTTTCTTGGGACAACACTGAGAGTTCCTGAATTTGTTCAATAGCTGTTTCTGCTGCAGGGTGGATATTCCCTGGATTTCACTGAACTCTGGGAATGATCAGAGACTTGGGCTAATGATTGTTTTTCAGGGTAGAATCTTGTTCCACTGAGCAGTTGCCAGATAAATGCAAACATGTTGCTCGTGTATTCTGTGTGCTCTTCCTGTGGGTGGAAATGCTCTGCCCACATTTGCAGGGATTTATTTATTTTGATCTTCCATCAGGATGAGGTTGGGAATGTGCCATGGACAGGCTGCAGGAAATTCCAGCTGGAGCAGGAGCTGGGGGATGTAGGGAAAGGGGGAGAAGCAGAGCAGGACACAACTGCGTGGACAGTTGGGCTCCATCCAAGTTCTTCAAGCAGAGTTGCCTCTGAAAACATTCCTCAAATGTTTCCTCAAATGTTTCCTGAAAACCTGCTTTTCCATGGATCTTCCAAGGGTTTGGTAAAAGAAACAAAGGATTTGGGTTATTCCTAACAAAATGGGTCTCACCATCCTCTTGGGAGCACCTTGGCTTAGGTGGAGTTAGAAGTTTTATCATGGAAGAAGTTAAATCTTGTTAGTTGAAAAAATATCATGTAGAATGCAAAGCTGAAGTGTTCAGAGGGGTTAAATTTACTTTATTTTTGGGAAATTGTGTGTTATTCCACTCGTTTTCCCGAGGAATGTCTACAAAGAGATATTCCTAAAAACATGGGTTGTTTCTAGTAAATGTGGAAAGGTTTCTCTTTCCAAAGCAGGATTCAAGGTTTTGCTAAAGCTCTAACTAAACACACAAAAGAAAATGCCATTTCCCTGTATTATCCTAAACTGCATGGAAAACCAACCAAAAATTCAGATATAAATACATTTAGCTAAGATCTAGGTGTTTAGTAGTGGGGGAGATGTGCAGGACCTGTGCCAAGGACTTGTTTTGTGACATTAAAGATCTCAAATTCCTGAGTTCTATAGAATGGATGGGGGATTCATCCAGCATGGACAGGGAAGTTCATTCCCAGCATCAGTCATTAGTTACAAATGCACAATGTGATTTTCCAGCTGCAGTTCAATTCCATGAAGAGGGAGATTCATGGAGAAAGGAAACTCTTAGAAGTGTCTGGGGAATGGAGAAATCCTCTCTGTAGAAAGGGAAGGATAAAAACCAGGAGCAATGGAAAAAGCAATGAGAAGTTCAGGTCCTGGTGGACACACCAAATGTTTCAGCCTAATGGAGAGGAAGCCACTGAAAATGTGGAGTCCCAGGATGGAAAATAACCTTTTTTCACTGTAGTCAAGAGTTCAGGTGGAAAGATGAGGAGGAAAATTACAGTTTTCAGTGACAAATCAATAGAGCCACCTTAGAGTTAAATCGTGTTGTGAGAGGCCATAAAATCACACTTTTAATAAAATATTGATATGAGCTTTGCAATAAAAACATCTACATAAACAAGTCCTCTCTTGTTTCACAAATCACCCCAGTAAAATAAAATAGAAATCACCTTTATTTTTCTAGATAAAATTCCCTCATTTATAAAAAAATCATTTCACTTTCTTATCTTGTAGAGATTGCAGTGGGGTTTATTAAAATGACTGAATTAAAATGACTATATTAAAATGACTGAATTACCCTGAAATACACCGTGGGGGGATTTCTCCCCAAAACCCTATGTATCACTCAGGCCTCAATAAACTTTATTGTCCCTCAGGCTATTTGCCTCTCCAGCACATACCTGGGAGGATTTATCTGCTAAGAAAAGGGAATTTTCTACCCAGCACACAGGAATAATAAATGTTTGGTACTTTCTCGTGCGTGATTTTATTTACTCAACAGCTAATGGCTGCTCATTTGTTATAGTTACCTGGAGCCTGAAAGTTTTGGAGAGAGATGTACTTAATTCCAGGCTTTCATTTGTGCATTTTATTAACGGGGAGCTTTTATTTTACTGGGAGAAAGTCAATAAAACTTAGCCAGATTATATTTTCTTCGTGCACTTTGCAAAACTTTTATTGTGTTTTAATGTACAAGGCGAGCTTGAAGGTGGGAAAATGATATTTTCTAAGCTATGGATATTTTGGTGGGAAACATGAAACAAAAATAATGTTTTATTAAACACAGGGGGTTGTTCAAGTATTTTGAGGATATTTTTTAAAGTGAGTCCAAGGCCATGTTGGACAGGGCTTGGAGCAACCTGGGATAGTGGGAGGTGATGGTGGAAGTCCATCATCCATGACTGGATGATCCTTCCAACCCAAGCCGTTGTGGAATTGTGGGATTCAGCTGCTGGCAGAGTTAACCCAGTGTTGTTTTTTGCAGATCTGGAGCTGAATGGGATGTCCAGCTCCGACATCCCCGACGTTCCCCCTCCTCTGCCCCTCAAGGGAAGCACGGCCGACTACGGGAACCTCATGGAGAGCCAGGACTTGATCAGCCCCACCACGTCCCCCCCTGCCCACCAGCGGGTGAGTCCCAGAGAGCCATCCATCCCTTCTGCAGTTTCCTGTTCCCTGAGCCATCCCAGGGCAGCTGGGATCCTGCTCCTGCATCCATCAGCTGATCCAGAGGGCTCCGCAGTGCCAGGAGGGTGAGGGACCCACTTGAAGGAAAGTTGGATTCTCTCTGGGCAATTCCAAGCCAGATGTTGTCAGGTTTGTTGGGCAGGGAGCTTTAACCAACAGGAGCAGCAAATTGGATTTAAAGCCTTTCAGTCCTGTGTCAGGAAAGGAAATAAAACATGAACCTGCCACCTTCCCTTCCTGGGGCTCCGCTCTGCCAACCTTCAGTCACCACTCATTTATTTCCTTGAGGCAAACTCCTGTCCCCTTTGAGGCAAGGAGCTCAGAAACTCTCCATCACCAACAGGGTTTGCAGCTTTCTGAGGAAAATTCGCTTTTTCAGCTTTGTTTCCTGTAGCTGGAAGCTTTTAAAAATAATGTGGTCCTTTTCTTTAAAGCAGCACTTTTGAGAAATGCCTTTTATTTTCTTTATGAGCTAAAAAATACGTTTAAAGGGGTGTGGAGGGTTGGTCCTGGCTGGTGCCCACCAAAGATGCTCCATCACTCCCCTCGTCAGCTGGGCAGGGAGAGAAAATATAATGAAAGTCTCATGGGTTGAGAAAAGGACAGGGAGAGATCACTCACCCCTTGCCCTCAAAACAGGCTTGACTTTGGGAAATTAATTGAATTTTTTACCAGTCAAATCGGAGTAGGACAGTGAGACCCCACGAGGTCACAGGTTTTCTCTGACTCTGAAATGTCGAATTTTGACTGAGCTGTTTTGTGGGAAACTTCCCAGCAGAACTGATCCCTTTTGTTTGCAGAGGTGTCATCCAGGATTCCTCTAAAGTTCACCATTCCAGTGAAATTCTGTGGAGGAATTCGCTTTCCAGCAAATTTCACGGTGGCAGAAAGCATTTCTAATCTCAACAGAGGAAGAGTCAGGCAGGAGCTTGGTTTGACTCTGGGGATAGTTGTGTTTAACACAGATTGTCCCAGAGCACGACTCCAGCTTTTCCATGGTTGAAGTTGTGCCTTGGTTGTTGCAGGAATTGACTGTGAATTGTTTTACCATTTCAGGCTGAATGGTAAAATAAAAATACAGGTATAGAAGTAACTTCAGGAGCGTGAATATTTTCAGAACACTGTGTTTTACTCTTTATTTGCATAAACTGAAAATTTCTCTATTCCCATCCTCTCTTCCATAGTTGTTGCCCATGGCTGGATCATTTTAGTCAATATTTTCACTTTTCCTCTCATTTCCATCAAACTTTACTGCACTTCTAACCTTATAACCCATTTCCCCAGCATCTGTCTCAGGGGCCAGCTCTCATTTGTCCTGAATGCAGCCCTCTAAGTGGAAAATTACAGAATGTACAGCAGGGCTGCCAGGAGCTTTGTCTAAGGAATCCATCTTCAGGAAGAAAGCTGAGAAATTCACATTAGCATTCACATTTCTTCAACTCCTTCCTGCATAAACTCCAGAGTAGTAAATTCATTTTGTGTGATGTATTATAAGGTTTAGGCTGTGGTAGTAGCTCAGGATTGCTAAGATGAGTTCAGTTTTTAGCTAAAGAGTATTAAACAGTGATAAGAAATAAAATCCTGGCAGCCAGGGTTTGGTTTGTTTTTTTTTTTTTTTTTCCTGACTGTTCAGGCTTTTGGAAGGGGTTTCCACTCTGGGGATAGATGTTTTTAGTTACTTTAGGACTCCCAGATGCCGTGGGGTGTGGTTTTGGGAGCCCACACCTGGAGATAACTCAGCCTGGTCTGCTCTGTGACCTTGTGCAGCTCCTGTACCTGCCACAAGCAGCGTTTCCACATCATTAAATGGGAGTTCAGAAATATAGTACCAATATGCTCCCATGGCTTTTTGCAAAGTTTTATTCACCTCTTAATATTTTTGTTCTTTTCAATCTTGACTGCTCAGGCTCCTCTCTTTTTTTTTTTTTACTACATTTTGTCTCTGTAGGGCACAGAGCCCATTTTTTAACATCTGGTGTTGAAGGGCATCAGGTTTGAATAGCTAAGAAATGCAATCAGATACAGGCTACATCTTCTTACCTGACTGCCCAAAATTTTCTGCAGCATCTGTGTTTTTATAATCTTTCCAAGACCATGGAATGTGGTTTCAAAGCCTGGCAGAGGGATCTGATCTAAAGCAGATCTGTCCTGTGCAGGGCCAGGAGTGGCACTCGCTGATCCTTGCGGGTCCCCTCCACCTCAGCAGATTCTGTGGTTCTGTATTAGGTTTAGAATTGATTTTGGAGAAGGTTTCTAATCTTATAACAATCACTCTGCGCCTTTATTTCATCAGGCTGGTAGGAAGGAAGCTTTTAAAGAACATCAAGAAAATGAGTAGTGCTGGACATGAAAGATCAGATGGGTAAATTCTCATTGCTGCCGTGATTAAATCCCACTCCACAGTTTTAATGACTTATGTTTCATGGGTCAAATAGCCCTATAATTCATAACTGGATAATTCTCTGCCTGGTAAACTGATCATCTTTTAAATTACACTGCCGTTGTATCAGTGAGGAAAAATCAGTAAAACCTATTAGAGATAAGATTATCTGAGTAGCTTTTAAACTGGAAATATCTCCTCGTGTGAGGAATGATTGTGTTTTTCACTCTGGTTGTCTTGCAGTGGGTTATGAAAGGCAGGAAAAGTGATGTGGTGAACTAAAAGCAGACAGCCAGAAAGGGATCAGATGCTCCAAGTCAAACTGCAGGCAGTAATGTCATTTTTGAGACAGCAATCTCAGATATGCAGAGTCCAGTGTTACCTTGGTCTACCTGGAGTCTTTAATCCAGGTGATCACCTCATTATCATTTCCTGATTGTCCCTTACTCCTTGTTAACTCTGAGACCTTTGGAGATATTTTCTTGCTCCCTGTGATTTGTTCTGCTAAAAATGTCCTTAATAATATATGGGAACATAAAAAAAAAAAAAAAAAAAAAAAAAAAAAAAAAGAAATCTACGACTCCTGCAAGGATTATTATTACATCAAGGGATTCCTTTAGGCACTTATCATTCTTTATGGGTTCATCCTCACCCTTGCATACAAATCAAGCTCCTGCTTAGTATTCAGAGCAGGGAGGGAGCTCAAAGAAAATAGACACAGGAGCACTTGGGTTGCTGATATTGGCTATAACACCTCCTAAGCACGGGATAATGGTTGGATGGGAACATCTCCATCAATCCAGCACAGGTGGATCGTGGCCATGGCTGAAGCCTGCGAGGAGCAGAACAGCCCTGGGTTGACTCTCTGCTCTCTGGGAATTATTCTGGTTGCTCATTGGGATAAAACTGGATGATATACTCAGATCTAACACACAGAAGGCACAACCCAGGGGGATTTTTCATGTGTGGCAATGCAGGTGCTGCAGTGCTGGAAATTCTCTCTTGTATCAGCTGCAGTGAGCAAGAACTGACCTTAAAGGCTTCAGGAAATGTGTTGTCCTCATGTGGACAGGGACAAAGAGGCTGGAAGTGCAGCTGGAACTGTGGGGGAGCAGGGGATTAGGGAGCACAACTTGAGGGGTGGAAATAGCAGGTACAGCTCCTCTCTGAGCTCTGCTGGTGTGAGCAGGGACAGGAGCCAGGGGGTGGCTGGAGCTGGGTCAGGGCAGGTTTAGGTTGGATTTTAGGGAAAGGTTCTACCCCAGAGGGTGCTGGCACTGCCCAGGCTCCGCAGGGATGGGCACAGCCCCGAGGCTGCCAGAGCTCCAGGAGGGTTCTCCTCTCCAGCTGAGCACCCCCAGCTCTCCAGGCTGGCTCCAGGGCAGAGGTGCCCCTTTGATCTGCTCTGGGGTACTGAGCTGGAGCAATTCCACGTTGCCCATTTTGAGGCATTTCTCCCGTTCCCTGTGAGGGGCTGAGGGCTGGGAGCACACATCTCTGCAGGGGAACCCTTCCAGTCCCTCTCCTGATCCCAGTGCACTCCAGCAAGGGCAGGTAATGGCTGTGCCACGGAGTCAAATGAGACTCTAATAGATGATGGATGAACCAGGGGCTAAACAGTCATTTCCCATCAGTTACCTGCTGGATTTTCCACAGAACTTTGCTCCCTGGGTCAAACAGCCAATTAGCTTAAACTGTCTGTAATTTGGTTGCCATTAGTGGAGCTGGGCTGTTCTCCCTGCTGGCTCTTTCAGAATGGCAGACTTACCCTGCCAGAGCCTCACACTCACATGTTATTTTTTTTATTTTTATTGCAGATATGAAATAACGTTGTTGTCAGGTATCTCGGCTCTGTGCTGAAGGAATAACTCAGTGTCTGAAAGCATTTGCACAGTCCTGGGTGACTGATGGTCTATTTACATCCCATTTCTGCTGCTTCTGACCTAATTAGATCCCTTAATCCTGCCAGCCAAAGTGCTTCTCACTGGATCTCCAGAGCGTGTCCTATCGATGACCATTGAATTTCAAAGAGTTCCTTGCACGGGAAGAAATCTCGTGCAGTGCCACAAGGACCCTTTTGGAGCATCAAATTCTGTTTGATTTTTTGTAGTTGTTTCTTTTAACAGTATTCTATGAACTAAAAACAACTCATCTCTCATTTTGCTGCTTCAGAGTAGCAATTTTAAAGAAATTTTAAAAAAAGCATTTTCTCATCTTCTGTAATTGATTTTTACTCCATCCTGAACACGCCTGGTGTGGTGCAGTTTATATCTCTCTGTAAGAGAACGCAGACAAATGTTTTTAAACTTGATTCTTTTCTGTATCAGGGAAAGAAAAAAAAACCCAGCAAACAAATGGGAGCAATTTCATGTCTGAAGCAGAAGGAACAGATTGTTTCTGTGTTGCAGATGTGCCTTTTACATAAGGTTTCTGCTTCCCCTGAGGTACCCCTGAGTCAAGGATTCTGCCCAAAAATAGGTTGGGATGTGAAGCAGCAGCCTCTGTCAGTTTGTCAGGAAGGAAAGGGAAGAGTCAGGTTCACAATTAACCACCGAGGTATAAACTTGAACTCAGCAAAGAGAGTCTTAATTAGCTACAAAATCAAGGCAAACTCTATTTTTATTGCAAAGTTTCTAAGGGGAAGCGCAGCAAAAATGAACTTTATAAGCCTGATAATGGTTTTTGTGAGTGTGGTGTTAAAGGGAGGAGGAAATGTGGTTGAATTTCATCTGTCCTGGGATAAAAGGAAGGACCGATCAGCCCTGGGAGCGATGGTTTGGAGTTGCCCCAGCTCCATGATGAAATGTTTTGTCTTGCAAAATTCCCAACGACGTAGCCCCAACCAGCATTACACATCCTACTTAATATATTCATTGGGAGCTTATTATATAAATGAACACGTGCTAAATTTATCTGACTTTCTAATGGAAATTGTAAATTCAATTATAATAATTATCTACCTATCTCTGCTGTTTCTTTCTGCCTAATTTGCTTGCAGAATCTGAGCTCGGCTAGGTTTGGAGCTTGTTATTTATAGCATATATATTTAGCTTCTTCTCATTGTATTTGCATTGTCTCTGCTTTTCAGAACCAGGTTTTCAGGGCTGATTTGATTGTTCTCTGATCAATATGAAGGGGCTCATTTGGTTGAGAAATGCCTTTGATCTAATTGAATTGAGAATTATTGCCAATAGAGTGTTATTTAAATTCAAAATGGATTTGCACAAATGATGCTATCAGCAGAGTTGGGTTTTGTTTTTTTTTTTCCTGGTGATGAATATGAAGTTAAAGAGAGCAAAGCAGAGAGGAAAGTTTAATATTTTGTGCTGTGTTTTTGAGAGGCACGTGGGTTATGGAGTTGGAAGGCAATGTCAGCTCCATCAGATGTTGGATGTTCTGCAGACCACCAGCATTTCCCAGAGCTTTCCCAGAGCCCTTGCCTGCATGCAGGACTGTAATTAATCAAGTTTTCAAAGGTTTTGGAATCTTCAGATCCCAACTGAGATTTATTCAGGTGCCTTAGCAGGAATTCAGGAGTTGACATGCCAAGTGAAGAAGGGGATTTGCTCAGGTAGAAGAAATATTTAATGGTTCTGGCTGTAACACTTCAGAGGCAGAGCAGCAGTGGCATTTTAATTAAAAACCAAACAAAATCTTCAGTTTTGCATGTAGTAAAAATGAAATTCTCATTTTATCTGCCTTTCATATTAATCTGTTGACTTTTCTGACTCAGAGATCATCATGTCCCACTGGAAGTCGGGAACAAGCAGTTCCCATTTGGAGCCTGCTGTGGGAACTCGTGGCATCATTTAGGGTGGGAAAGGCCACTAAAATCACCCAGTCCAGTGTTCCCCAGCACTGCCAAGGCCACCAGTGACCCCTGTCCCCAGTGCCAGGTGTGGATCTCTTTTCCAGGCATGCAGGGAAGTGCAGCTCTCCAGGCTGGGCACCCCAGCTCTGGTGCCTCAGATTCAGAGATTCTCCCTGAGCAGCAGATGAAACCCAGTGGATTTCCAAGGTGCCAGAGAGCATTCTGAAGCCAAGGAGGAAGCTGGGAGCAGGCAGAAAGAGCAGTGGTGCTGCTGGAGAGGCTGGGAAATAGAGAGGGGATGGAGCAGAATGGACAGACAAGCTCAGGGCATGGCTCACCTGGTGGTGGTTTGGGATCCTTCTTCCTTTGCCTGGCGAGAGATTTGGGAGGAATGAGGAAAGGTGGAAAATAGATTGGGAAGTGGTGCTGTCCAGGAAGGGTACAGGAAAGAGATCCCAGCAAAAATCCATCCTGCCTGGCTCAGCCAGTTTGCATTCCTGGCTTTCTCCTTAGTCTGTGATCAGTAAAAGTGGCTGGTGAAATCTCAGATTTGTAACTCCATGCTGGCTTCAAACCTGCCTGGGAGAGCGTATTTAGTTACCTTAAAGGTTGTTTTCCTTCTGCTCTTACTCATCTCTGAAAACTCCCAGTCATGAGATTGCAGGAGCATCAGGAGCTGCTCTGAGCAGAAGGACTGAGCTGTCCTGGCATCACCCTGAGCTTCTCTTCTTTTTGGGACAGCATGCTTGGATAGCTTTGAAAACTTGGTTCTGTGCACTTCCATGGGGTTTCTGTTGTTTAGATACCAGGGTCTAACTGATCCTGACAAACCATCAGGGATTCTGTCCAGCACTGAGGCGTTGCAGGTGCTTGTGCTGTTCTTGCAGAGGTGACCAAGGAATTTGGTGCCAAGTGGCGCTCTCAGGCTGTGCCTGGGTGGGGCCAGCAGCTGGGGCTGGGCTGGCTGAGGCAGGACAGGAACAAACCACTGGACAAGCATCACTGGGATTGGAGAAAAACAAAAGGCCCTGGCTGGGGAGTGGGGGAGAATCGTAGGGAAAAACACAAACAAAGCCAGAGCAGCGTTGATGAGCTGTGACACTGCAGCACAGCCTCTGGGAAACCTGTGCTGCCAAAAGCTGGGAAAAGCTGCCTGCAAACTGCAGTGCTCTGCTGCTCTTTCTGCAACAGATTTTATCACCTGTATGTTTCAACATCAGGGAAAAAAGGTCTTCATTTCCATAATGGCTTTTTTAATTTGTCCAATTAGCTGGTGATTCTGACTGGGGATTCTCTTCTGTTGTGAGATAGGTAAAATGATTTAAAACATTAAAATACGTGTATTTGAATGTTCTGCATTCCTCTTTGGAATATTTTAATTATAACTCTGTGTGTAATAGTAAATTGTGAGTTACTTATCTCTCTAAATGATTTTAAATTGTTTCTTTTTTGGTTTTTTGTTTAAATATTTCTGTTCTAACTGTGCAAAATCCAAAACATAATGGAAAAGCAATGAAGCCATTGCTTCAGCTTTAAGCTCTGAGTGCCTAGAGGCTGAGGGCAATCGATACAGACCAAGAAATCAATATTCTATCATGATATAAAGTGGGGAATTATAAACTTCTCCAGTGCTTTCAAAAGATTTTTTTCCTTAAATATTGAGCTAATTAATCCTAAACTCTTGAGAGATTTTTTTTCACTGTCAAAACTAAAAGTTGTATTTAAAAGTAATAGCTGAGCACATTCTGTGTTCACAGCAAATTCTGCAGGGAGAGGTTTTTGTGAGGCAAAGGGCTCCAGACTTACCTGCTGCCTCTTGCACTTACAGATGAGTCAAAAACATTCCAGAATTCCATTCATTCCTAACATGTTCTGCCCAAATTTCTTCCAGCACCTGCCTCCTCCTCTCCCCAGCAAGACTCCGCCGCCGCCGCCTCCCAAGACGACGCGGAAGCAAACGTCTGTTGACTCTGGGATTGTCCAGTGAAGAAGGAAGCGGGTTTTTTTCCAAAGATAAAGCTGTAACAATTCATTTCCCTAAGTATTTTATGGTCTATAATGTTTACCTCATTCAGGTGTGCAGTATCTAACATTTAGTGCAATGATAACTCCGTAAGAAATCCATTTCTCGCCGTGTGTCGGACCCAACACTACATCCCCCTGGTTTTGGGGTTATTCCCTCCCATAACTTGAAAGAAATCTGGATTTCTACTTGAGACTGGGGACTCCATCAACTGACAGAACCCTCTTCCTAAACCTTCTCCCTGCTTCTGGATAACGCCAGGCACAGAGCTGAACGTGGAGATTAAAATGAGAGCTGGAAATTTTGTACCTAAAGATTTTGGGTACCTCTGGAGTTTGAAATGAGCAGAGTTTTTGTACCTAATCTCAGTGTATATAGGAATCAATGACAATATTCACACGGAATTCAGGGCAAGAGGAGGTTTCCCAGTGAGCTGAAGCTGCTGTAGGATTTCCCTGAATAACAGGGATTTTAGCCCAGGGTTAAAAATCAGACACCACTGATTTGTGACATTGGTCTGTGTACAAATAACCTGATTGCAGTGAGCAAAGGGGAAATTTGGGGCTCTCTGGGCCACAGTGACCACGATGCCATTGAGTTTAAAACCTCTGGTGAGAGGAGGAAAAGTGCCAGCAAAACGTCCCCTCTGACCATGAGGCTGCTCAGGAAATTTGTGAGGTCCCCTGGGAAAATGTTTCTGTAGGTGCTGGGGTCCATCAGTGCTGGTCCCTTTTTAAACATCACCTCCCAAGGGCACAGGAGCAGCAATTCCCAAATGTTGGAGGTCAGGCAGGCAAGGCAGAACTGGCTTGGCTGAGCAGGGATCTCCTCTTGGATATCAGGTGGAAAAGGGAGCTGTGTGCCAGTGGAAGCAGGGTCAGGGGCATGGGAACAACACACAGGTGCTGCCCCCCACTACAGGGAGAAAATTCCTGTGGTCAGCTGGAGTTGGAGCTGCCAGAACTGTGGGGGACAAAAAAAGAGTTTTTTCAAATACATCAGTGGCAAAAGGCAGTGTAAAAATATCATCAGCCCATTCTAGGGTGGGGATGGGCACCTCACAAACAGGGACAAGGCAGAGGTGTTCTACACATCCTTTGTCTGTCTTCAGCCTGGGTTACAGCCCAAGAGGGTCCCAGTGCCCTGAGCTGCAGGACCATGACTGTGACAATGATCAACTCCCAGCCAACCTGAATCTGCAGGATCTGCAGCCTCAGCTGACCCCCTGCAAATCTCTGGGCCCTGATGGGATTTATCCAGAATCCCCAACGAGCTGCTGCTGTCATCAGAAAACCCCTCCTGATGATTTTTGAGCACTCTGGGGAATCCAGAGAGGTTCCAGCTGACTGGAAGCTGGGGAATATTGTCCTGATTTGCAAGAAGGAGAACCATGGAAACTACAGGCCCAGTAAAATCATGGAGATTATTCTGGGAGGTCCTGGAAAACACCTGGAGGACAATGCAGTCATGGGTCAGCTCCATGAGGGGAAAGTCCTGCTTGTGGAACCCAATTTCCTTCTAGAGCAGGGTAACCCAGCTGGCTGATCCAGGAAAGCCAGGAGATGGAATCTTTTTTGGACTTCTGCAAAGCTTTTGATACTGTCTCCCACGGGATCCTTCTGGACAAAATGTCCATCCTACAGCTGGAGGAACACATCATGGGATGGGTGAGCAGCTGGCTCAGGGCCGGGCACAAAGGGTGACAGTGACTGGGGTGGCACCAGGCTGGCACCAGTGACACTATAAATAAGACATTAAACTGTTAGGGAGTGCCCAAAGGAGCCACAAGGATGGGGGAGGGCCTGGAGGAGAAGCCGTGGGAGGAGCAGCTGAGGGCACCTGGAATGTTCAGCTGGAGGAGAGGAGGCTGAGGGGAGAGCTCTGTGGGTCAGCAGCATCCTCCTGAGGGGAATGCAGGGGCAGGAACTGAGCTCTGCAGTGTCATAATCAGGGACAGCACCCAGGGAACGGCTGGAGCTGGCCCAGGAGGGATTTAGGATGGATTTTAGGGCCACGTTCATCCCCAGAGGGTGCTGGGCACTGCCCAGGCTCCCCAGGGATGGGCACGGCCCTGAGGCTGCCAGAGCTCCAGGAGGGTTTGGACAACACTCCCAGGGATGCCCAGGGTGGATTTTTGGGAGCTCTGTGCAGGGCCAGGAGCTGCACTGGATGATCCTGTGGGTCCCTCCCAGCTCAGGATAATCTGTGATTAATGGGCTTTGTAAAATCAGTCACTGGTGACCACCCAGTGCCACTTCCATTCAGCTGGATCTTCTGGGTGTCCACAAGGAAGCCTTGGAGCTGCCAACAGCACCAGGGTGTGGGAGAGACAGCAGTGAGCAGGGAGGAGACTCCTGGTCATTCTGAACCTAAATGTTGAGCACAGGAATGGGAAGAGCTTTTTCCTTTCTTTGTTGTGTAATATTTCATGTTGGATTAGGATGAACTGAACGGAATCACTTTGTCCTTGTGCCATCATTCTGTACAGTGTTTGTATATATGATGGTTTTTAGAATGTTTTAATTTTTATGGTGCCTGCTTTTCACGTCCTAATGATTAATGTGCCTGCAAAAAATGCTTTATGTATTCTTAATTTCCTAATTGCTGAAAGTGTAAAGAAAAAACAAAAAGTGGGTTTTTTCCAGATATTAAGCTCTGAGAAATATCAGAATGATGGGATGGGGTTTTGGGAGGGAGGAAAAAAACTAACTTTATATTCTAGTGTTTTTTATTGTCATCACGCTTTGGGTTTTTTTATTATCTACAATCTTTTTACTCTTACAGTAGATTGTTTTTAAATATACCACTGACTCAAAAAAAAAATAAACTATTATTTTAAAAGCTTGTCTAAGAAAATGAATACATTCCCTGGGTATTTTTGGTCCTCACTGCAGAATTGTGGGAACTACTGCATTATGTAGAGGGCTGTGTATACACTTTCTTTTTTTTCAGGACAGTTCAGGAGGGGAACTCATGAGGAAACTGAAATCTTTTATTGTGCTGTTGTGGTTTCCCTGCAGGTTGGAGCTAAAACACACATCAGCACTAAGAACATCCATCCCTGTGTGCTGTCCATGCCCAAAATGATGGCTTGGGTATCTCTAAGTGAATGCTTCAGAAAACAGATGAGTTTTATGTAATATTTTCCACCTCAGGTACCTGCTACACGATGCAAGTTCCAAGCAGAAGTGACTTTACACAGCAGTAAAACAACACTGTTGTTACAGAGGCAGAAAAATTGCCCTTCTCATGAAAAGTGGCTCCAGTGGTCAATTACATATTCTCATTTTTTTGCCTTAAACCACGGTGTCACTTTGGATCAAACAAACACACTTTTCCTTGCTGTAAAATCAGCTCCCGGAGTGTCTCAGGATTTACTGCTGGATCTCATCCTGCAATTCCCTCTTTGTTTTGTTCATATAATCTCTGCTCAGGAGGAGCAGGCAGGGAAGGATTCTTGGCTGCAGTCGATCAGGTATCCATAGTCAATCAAAAATGTGTTACAACTTTAATTCTGTAAGTCTTGGATTTAATTGGGAATTGCTTTAGAGGCTGCTGGTGCTGGGGTGCTGGGTGAGTTTTCCTCTTTTCTGTTCCATTTGCTTCCTAAAGGATGGGAAGAGCTTTCCCATCGACCTTTCAGTGGATGCCTGTAAATTGTATTTCTGATAATGTGTTTGTTTTCCCACGTCCTTAGCAAATTCCTGTGCTCATGCAAGTGTTATAATTCGGCCCTGCGAGACTCCTCAAACAAGAGCTGCACTTCCAAATCGCTCTCACAGTACAAACTCCAAATCTCATCTGTGTGTGTGTTTTACAAATATGCAAGCTGAGCTTGGGAATTGAAAATCAGGCTCTCAGACCTGAATTGTCACCACTCTCACAATCTAACAGCTCCTGGGCTGTGCAGAACCCAGGCAGAATGAATCAGTGCTGTCGGAGTTCTGGGTGCTGAGAATTTTAGACTTTCAGTACTGACAGACTCTAACTCCCAGGAGAACACTGCATTTGACCTAAGGTCATGGAAAGGGCTTCCAAAATTGATTAATAACACTAAGATTACCTGTGTGTAGTTAGTTAGAAGTGTGTAATATCACAAGATAGAACACTTAGAGTTTGGGGTTTTAGAATATAGTAATATATATCTGGAACAAGATGGAAGTTTACCCCACTCCTCAAAGTGGGGTGAAAAACACTTGAGCAAAGCCAGCAGCTAATTCCTTACAGGCAGTGAACAATCCAGGGAATGTTGTTATTTTTCATGGTTTGCTCTTTTGTTTTCAATCCAGTTGGGAGTCACAGCACCCCAGTGCTTTGGGAATTCCTTGTCACGTTGTTTGGACGCAGCTGGGCTAATGCAGAAGGGCTCGTGATGAAACAACTCAGAAAAGAAACTCCTTTGACTTTACCCAGTGGTAGGATCTCCTGTCCCTTCCATCTGCCCCATTCCTGTGGGAATGCACCCCTGAATGGCTTCAAGGGGTGTTTTGCTTTCCCCAGCCCGTGCCCTGAGCTGTGTGTGGGGAAGGTGAGATTGGGGTGACCTGCTTTATTTGTCACCTCTTTATCCTCCCAGGGCCTCCACACCCAAAGGTCCCACTCAGACTTGACTCAAATCAATGTTTCTGCTTGCAGAGGTGACCCATCCATCTTTTCCACAGCAGACCTTGGCCAGGGAATTGGCAGAGCCACAGGGGCCAGGTTTTCACCATTTGGGACAAGTCAGGGATTAACTTCCCCCAGGTGCTGTCCCTCTGCTCACACCTGAGAGCAGCTCCTCGGGGGTTTGTGACACAAATTTCCCTGAAAGAAGCAATTCAGAGGTGCCAAGTTCCTGGACAGTGGAAAAAACCAGAATTTCAGTGGCCACTAATTTTCACTTCTTGAAAAGCAGCTTGAATTCACATAGTGCTAGTTAACTCACAGTGCCAGGATAAAAGGGAAGTCCTTCATTCCATTTCCCCAAGTCTCAGCCTGGGAGTGAGGGTGGATTTTACAGGTGCACAGATCAGTCCCACACAAAACCATGCAAGGTTTGTTGGACGGGGGTTGTTTGCTTTTTAATCACATTTCTTTTCGCTGGGAAGCTCAACACAAAGGTCACTCCTTAAGCTGGTTCCTGTAATTGACATTTATGATTACTGAGATGTCCCTCCTGATACCACAAATTCTGAGGGTAAAAATGTTTTTAAATTCAGTTTTGTCTTAACATAGGCATTTTTCTTTACCTTGCCTGTAGTTCTGTGGGACTTTACAGAGGAAAAGGATGAAAAGTTTGCAGTGAAAATGTATTTATTTATGATATATGAGTAGAGAGAGCAGGTACAGCTGTGTATCCATGCACACACATCAGACACACATTTTTAATGTGATACATCTCATTTCACTGACTGGTTGAGGTCTCACCTCCTTGCTTCGTGTTAAACATCTTCCCTGTCAATTCTTGTGGCCTTTTTGGGGACCAGAAGTGTGATGTGGTGTGAAGCCAGGCTGTGGCTGCATCCCCTGCACAAACCAGGTGAGGCCTTTCCAGTTTCCACCCTTACCCCGCCCTGTGATAAATCCATAAATTGGAGCATGTGTGGAGATCGCCCCATGGAAAACAGACCAGGCTCTCCAGTGATGGTGAGCTGGAATTCAGCTTTTCCTCTGCCCTCGGTTTTTAGCAGTAATGGAAGTGTCAGGTCCAGCTGTGCTGACATTTCAATTCCCTCTCATTCTCCTTTTGTCCTTTCCATGGCTCTAAACTGAATTTCATGCTGGCAGTTGCCACCTTCTTGGGGATGCAGCAAGGTGGGGCTCAGTATAAACACGTGGTTATTGTGTGGGGTCTCTCCAGCTGGTCTCCAGTGAGGCTATTTATAGGATTTTTAATTTCCCTTGGGTTTTTTCTTATGTATTCTGCAGACATGAATAATTACTGTAAATTGTGTTTCTCTGTTGAGTGATACTTCTGTTTTTCATTTCCAGTGTGTGTGGCATTGTATTCAGGCCCTCCAAAGGGAAGTGGCTGAATTAAAAAACTCATTTCCCACCTAAGGAAGGTGGACTGCGGTGCTGGGGACACGTCCTGACCCCCTTGGGATGATGTTAAAATCCAGATGTTGAGAGATTCCTCTGCCCAAATTAATCTGCACAGGAGACCATGTGCAGTCAATAGTTCTCATTTTATTTAACAGTAAATGGGAGGCAGAAGAAAGGAATAGAAGAGGGAGAAGAGAGATGAAGCAGAAGACATTTGTCATCAACATTTTAGGGAGTCCTTACAAGGAGAAAGCAAAACCAAACCCAAATGTGACCCTGGTTCCTATTAAAGCATTTTTGGTGTGTTCTCCTGGTGCTGGCTGCTCTTCCCAAATTTATTTCTTTCTCCCATGGCTGTGCCTGCATTTCTCTAGCACTGCAATCCAGGTTTCAAATCTCTCTCCATCCTCCCCACGAGCAATGCCAGATCCCTGCTCTGACAGGGGAAAGCGCAGAAAATGAACTAAAAAACCTTCCTGGGTTCCAAAAAGAATTCCTCAGCAGGATATGAAGGAAGCTGTGGGAGTGAAGAGGACCCAGGCACTGTTCCAGAGCAGTGTGACACAAATTCCACGCGGGATCAGCGCGGCTCACGCAGAGCAGAGGTAAAACAACCCCAGCAGCTCCAGCCTAAGCAAAACCCTCCTTAGCTCAGCATGAATTATGCACCTTAAACCACTTATTAACATCCAATTTAACAGGATGAACATTGGTTTGGGGAGCGTGTTCATGCAGCAAGAGGGGAAGGCACTGCAGAGGGCAGAAGTTGGGTTAAGCTGTAATTAGTGTTCCTCTGGAAATTAGATGTGTTTGCCTGTGGTTAATTGCATGAGCTCAAAAGCTCACCAAGAAAATATCCAAAAGAAATCAACCATAAATTTAAAAAAATCTAAAAGTAAAACACCTTTTTTCTAAAGATGAAACACTTATTACCTACTTGTGTTGCAGGAGGCCTGTCATGAGATATTTTTTAACATTTTATTGAGATCTGGTTGTCAATAATATGCAGTTTACTGGCTATAAACTTCCTTCCATGCGTTTATTACTGTGTACAGTTGGCAAATAGATTTGTTGTTGCTTTTTCTCCAAGCAGCCCATTATTGTTGAGTTGCTCCACAGAGGGAAATAATAGAAAAAAAAAAAATGGAAATAATGAGATTTTTAAAGAAGCGTGTGTCTTTCCTCACTTTGTGGTCCCCGTGGAGGTGGGCAGAGATCTGTGGGAGTATTTGAGCAGGGAATATGAGTAAAAGTCCAAACACAAAAACCCTTGGGAAGAGATAGAGCTCCTCTGAACCTCCCATCAGAAGCTCCTGGAGAGAAATCAGAGTTGGTCTGATCCCAGCTGCTCCATGGGCTCTGGACACGGTGGCAGAAAAGGGACTTTGGAAAAAGCAATTCCTCTTCTCTGGGGTCAGGTTTCTGGGCCCTGCTGTTTGTGTGAGGTCAGGAGCAGAAATCATGTCTTAGCTCAGGCCTGGTCTCTTAAAGACCTGGAAAAGGGGAAATTGTGGTTGGTTTGATGGCAAGAACAGGGCTGGAGCTCCTGTTCTGTGGGAGAGCTGGGAATGTTCACTTGGAGAAGCTCCAGGGAGAGCTCAGAGCCCTTCCAGGGCCTGAAGGGGTTCCAAGAGAGCTGGAGAGGGACTGGGGACAAGGGATGGAGGGACAGGACAAGGGTCAGGAAGCCAGGGAATGGCTTCCACTGCCAGAGGGCAGGGATGGATGGGATATTGGGCAGGAATTGTTCCCTGGGAGGGTGGGGAGGGGCTGGGATGGAATTCCCAGAGCAGCTGGGGCTGCCCCTGGATCCCTGGCAGTGCCCAAGGCCAGGTTGGAGCACCTGGGACAGTGGGAGGTGTTCCTGCCATGGCAGGGGCGGCACTGGGTGGGATTTAAGGTCCCTTCCAGCCCAAACCATTCCATAATGCTCTGTTTGGGATCCCAAGGGATGTGCCTGGCACTGCCCTGCCCTGTGCCACCCATCCTCCCCAGGGGCACTGAGCTCCAGCCTGGAGCCTCCATCCCCTCTGGGGCTGGCACTTCCCAGCTTGGGCACACCCCAGAGGCCACAGGGACTCTCCCAGTGGAAATGCAGGGCTGGAGGGAATTTTTTCCTCTTAAAAGGTGGTGTTTGGAGGCACCTCAAACCACAGGGAAGGGGTTTTGTGATCCCGACAGGAATTTGGGCAGGTATCAAAAGTTCTCTGTGCTCCATCCTGCTGGCAGTCATAAATCAGTGAGCCCATTACATTTGATTTTCACTGCAAGAAAAATGAGAGTGAGAGGAGCCAAGTGCTCCCCTGTTTTCTCAGATAATTTACCTGGAGCCGAGCTGTGAAATGAGTGGTGCTTGCATTTCTCCTCTCCCTTAAAACAAAAGGATGGAGCAGGGGAAGGCACCTTCAGGCAAGAGCAGAGCTGGTGGAAAAACAACATGGAACACGTGCTCTTGTTGTGTTTGCTGAGGGATGGGCTGGGTGTTTGGCATTCCCTGAGCCCTGGAGCTGGGAAGGGTGAAAAAAGGAGAAATTGGGGAGGAAAGGAAATAAAAGTAGCAAAAAGAGCTGAAAAATGCACCCCTATTCCCTAACCTCTGGATTCTGGATGGAGAAGTGAAATGTTCTTGTGTTTGAGGGCAGCATTTTCTACATAATATTCCCCTAAAAACCAGTGGGTTAATTTCTTTCTGCCCAGTCTCACATCTAAAAGGGAAATGGGAGCTGAACTTGGAAAGTTGCCCTGAAATTGGTGTGGCAGCTGAGCCTTGCATTTTGTGCTCAAGGTTACGTGGTACTTGCTGGCCTTGCTGGGGTTTGCTTTATCTAAACCAGCCCAAAAATGAAACAGTCTGAGCTATTTGGATTTAGATCATGGCCTAGCTGTGCTTTAAAAACTCTGTAAGGGGGTTGTTTAAAATCCTGTACGGGAGTTGTTTAAAATCTTATAAGGGAGTTGTTTAAAACCCTTTAAGGGGGTTAAAACCCTATAAGGGGGTTGTTTAAAACCCTAGAAGGGGGTTGTTTAAAACTTTATAAGGGGGTTGTTTAAAACCCTATAAGGGGGTTGTTTAAAGCCCTCTAAGGGGCTTTTAAACCTTTGTTGTCTTGTTCCTAAATAAGAAGTATTTAGAGGAAAAGCCACAGGTAAAGCTGTGGGACTTTCAGCCCTTTAAAAAGCAGGTTCTTCCCTAATTCATCCCATGCTCCCCCCAAAAATCCCTGGATTTGGGCAGGACCAGCTAGGGAAGGAGAAAATCCCATCCCTGTCCTGAGGTGGATGATTAAAGGATAATTAAAATCCACTGGGTGGATAATAAAAACCTGCTCCCTGCTCTCCATGGGATCTCCTTTCTCCATGGGATCTCCTTTCTCCATGGCTTTCCAGGACTTTTCCTGTCTCTTTTCAGCTGGATCCAGGATCTTGGAGTCCCAGCAGCCCCTGAACGTCCCTGCAGAGCTCTGCAGGTCCCTGAGGGCTGGCCAGGGGAACAGCCAGGCTGAAATGTTTTATCACCTAAAGGAGTTTGGTTTTATCATCCAGGACTTCCCGACTCTCCCCTCTTATCAGGTGAGGTGAGGGAAATGGCATTGAAGCATTCAGGGCAAAACTCTGGGCTGTGAATATTCTGGGGTTTGTTCTAAGCATTTGACCGTTTTCCTCGATTTAGGGAAATATTTGTTTGCTACAACCCTGCCAAAAGTGCAGCACCCAGGCAGCCTCAGGGCTCAGCAGATCAATCCTCCCATTCCTCTTTCAAGCTCAGCCTTGTCAGGCTCCGTTATCCTCACCCCACTCTGACAGTTCTGGGTTAAAAAGGCCTCAATTCCTTTGGGAATGGCCCTCTCCTGGGGGATCAGCTCCACTCCTGCTGCCTTGGTGCCCAGGACAGCTTTGGGAGGGGGAGGCTGCCTCAAAATGTTGCATAAACCCATTTTACTGCACTTGGCAGTGGCTGTGGCGCTTGGTGGCAGCCATCCTTCCTGACCACGTTGGGGAGCCAATTTAATTATTAATAGAGCTGGTTTGTGTGGCTTTGCTGGGGCCATTTCACTCCCCTTGGAATCTGTAAAGCCTGGAAATGTGGAATTCTGTCCCTGCTGGATAACTACAGGCAGCTCTGCTCTGTGCTGGGCAGAAAAACAAGTCCCAGTCACAGAGGTGACCTCAGAATTTCATCTCTGCCAGTAAAACATGATCAAACCTCTGCAGGTATTCTTATTTTCTGTGGTTCCTTTGTTGTTTGGCTTTTAAAAACAACTATTTATGAATTTATTTTAGAAAAAAAAAAAGGATAAATTAAAAATAGGGAAGGGCAGGATGGGCTTCTCCACGGGATGGTTCAGCAACAGGTGCTTAAAATTTCCTTCTGGAGGAACCTCCCTGTGCATCCAAAATGACTTTATGGATCAGTACCTGGATGCTTCCATGGGGTCTGGGTGGGCAACAGAGCCAAACCTTCAGCTGTTTTATAGCAAATAATAATTTCAGCTGGTTTATAACAATTCAGAGCTGCAGCTGGTGTGTAACAAGTAATTAGCTGAGGTCAGGGTTGCAGCAAAAGCCACAAATTCTCATTTTTCCCCGATTTCATTTCTCGTTTCTGGCTGGCTTTGCCCTGTGTCTGACCCATCCTGCTGTCACAGCCTCCCCTCCCCAAATCAGCTTTTTGTGCTTCTCTTCCCTGCCAGGGCAGGATTTGAGCCTGGAAATGTTGGGATTTCATTCCTGACTGGAGAAGAGGGAAGAGAAGTGCCAAGCAAACGTTGTGACCCAGCTCCAGAGCTGTCCCAGATTCTCACATCTTGTTTGGGAATGTGGTGACAGCCTCACTGCCCAGGGGTGCAGCACAATCACAGCTCAGCAGCTGCACTCGCTGTGTTCCCATCCCCACTGCTTGGGAGAACACTTCTGAACTCTTCAGCTGCACAGGCAGAAATTAAAAAAAACCCAGCTCAAGTGTGGAATGGCTGGAATTTTTCATTCCAAATGTAAAAATGCTTTGGAAATGATTCTTTGCACCACCTCACCACCCAAATTCTTCCTTGATGCTGCTGGGTTTTGTCTTTATAAGCCTTGGGTAACACCCTCAGAGCTGCTTCTGTTGTTAAATTTGCCAGGAAAATTTTGGAATATCTGAACCACCATTTGCAAAGTTACTGGAATTTCCTGGGGTGAAATCTGAGCTTCACATTTGTCTGTGTCCCGTGGGCTCCTTGCTCCAGGAATCAGGGACCTGTTGTGTCCCTGATTGATTTAAAATTGACAAAAGAATTTCAAATTTGAGCAAAAAGTTGAGAACAAAATTGCCCTCAGAACTTCAAATATTTTTTTCTGGCAGCTCTGCCCTTGTCCCGTTTGAAGCTGCAATTCCAAAGTGAGTTTCTTATTCAGGAGGGACAAGATTTCTTGCTGTAAATCAAATTAAACAGTTGGATCCACCAGTGTTTTAAACCCATGGAAATCCAAGTTTTTCATACCAGTTTTGCTCTCCCATGCAGAATCTCTGAATCTTTAAGGTTGGAATAGCCCACAAAGATTGAGTCCAACCCTTAACATCTTAAATCAAATCCTGAAGTACTTATGAACTATTTTAATTTGACTTTTGCTGTTGTTTTCACTGCCACAGCCCTGGGAGATGCTGCTCCTGACAGGACCTGCTCTGGTGCTGCAAAAAACCTCCAATTTTAGAAGTTTTTTTTTCTGAAAAGCAGTGGCTGGAAGAGCTCTGGCAGAGGCAGGGGAAGGACATTTTAATGATCACATTTCATAACCTCACTGATGTCACCTAAAATCCTCACTCTTCACACCCTGAAACTAATGGGAGGCAGTAAAGGAGCTTCAGTGGGCCCAGGGTTGTAGGAAATGCATCCAAAAAATCACAGAATAATTAAGGTTGGAAAAGGCTTCTGAAATGATTGATCCAACCATTCCCAGCAATGCCCATGTCCCCAAGTGCCACCTCCCCAGGGCTTTTGAACAGAGCTGGTGCAAAGGGCTGCAGCTCATTGCAGAGGGAAAGCTCTCCTGAGCTGAAATCCACGGCACATTCACCTGGGATGGGATAAATTTCACTCCATTCCTTATTAACATTCTCTCCAGAAACTGACTTTCTGAAAATCCCAAACCACAGCCCACCAGAGCTGAAATATTAAAAAAAAAAATTACAATAAAGAAAAAATCCAAGCAGCTACACTTGAAATATATGTTAGGAACCAATTGGCTGCAGTTTCCTGCAGGAATTGTGATTTTGTTTGAGCAGTTGTGAAGGAGCTGAGGGTGTTTTTAGGAGTTCTTGGTGTCAGCTGGATGCAACAACCCTTGATGGGGGCCCAGCAAAACCCCCAAGGCTGCCTTGCCCTGATCATCTAAAGCTCCAGATGACTTCTGGATGCTCAAAAATTTATGCACGTATATGTTGGCAATAAAAAACCACAACAACAAAAAAAACCATTAGGAATGGAAGACTCAATTATATTTTGCTGTTCTATTTAACAAGGAAGATGCCATATAAATTAGTAAGGATGGGAATAAACACAATTTAATAAATGTGAGAAGGAAGCTGCTTCCATCCCCCAGAATGGGGAGTTTATGGCCCTGTGCAGTGTAATTATGTTTAGATGAGAATGAGCACCATAAACTGAGCAGGGGGGTGGAATTCTGAATTCTGGGGGTGAGCAGGACCCCACTGAGACACTGAACTGCAGAATTTGTGTCACAGAAAACAGGGGACGGGCTTTGGTTTGTTTGGATTGATGAAATTAAAGACTGGGGGAAAAAACCTACCCAAGATTCTCCTGGACTGGTGCAGCTGCAATTTGCTGTTTAATCCCAGAATCCCAGACTGGTTTGGGTTGTTGGGACCTTAAAGCTCATCCAGATCCACCTCCCACTGTCCCAGGTGCTCCAGCCCCAGTGTCCAGCCTGGCCTTGGGCACTGCCAGGGATCCAGGGGCAGCCCCAGCTGCTCTGGGCACCTGTGCCAGGGCCTGCCCACCCTGCCAGGGAACAATTCCTGCCCAATCTCCCATCTAAGCCCACCCACTGTCAGTTTGAAGCCATTCCCTGTGTCCTGTCCCTCCATCCCTTGTCCCCAGTCCCTCTCCAGCTCTCCTGGAGCCCCTTCAGGCCCTGGCAGGGCTCTGAGCTCTCCCTGGAGCTTCTCCTCTCCAGGTGAGCATCCCCAGCTTTTCAGCCTTCTGTTTAGACACTTTTCCCTTCCTTTAAACCCCTTTTTCTTCCACTTTTCCCTGCATCTGAACTGGATGATCCCAATGATTCCTTTAACGTCCCTGTTTGTCCCTTTCTGACCCCTCCAGCTGGGACTGGAGCACAGAATTGTAGTTACTCCAGCCCTTCCCTCCCAGCTCTCCCTGAGGGTTGAGCACTCCCAGGAGGAGCAGAACATTCCCTGCTGACCTCAGGGATTGCAGACAGACCCTACAAAGGCCTTGGGGCTCGGGATTTCGATCCTGCAGGGATTTCAGCCTCTCCTTTTTGGCTCCAAGGCTTTCTGAGCAGAGGGGTGGCTGCACTCCCTGCCCTGGGAGCCTCGAGCACGAGCTGCAGTTTTTTAGCATCTCTTGCACAGCCTGAATTTTCTCTCTGTTTTTCCCTGTGTTGCTTCCCTGCCCATGACCTAAATTATGAGGAGAAGATATTAAAGCCCGGATTTTAACTTAAGAGCTGACTGCACCCACAGGAGAAATTAAAGCCCAGTGTTGCTTTTTGATTGAAGGTAAGCAAGCAGTGAAATGATGCTGCTTTCCTTGCCTACATGCTGCCAGCAATTGGACACTTGGAGCTTTTCCTGCTTTTCTTGATGGCTTTTTGTCCTTTAAAATCAGGCTGATACCCCAACCACATTTCCATGGCAGGGGCTTGGAACAAGATGGTTTTTAAGGTCCTACCTGGTGGTCCTGCTGCAAGTATTGAATCCATTCTTTCTTAAAATAGGCCAAAAACGATCCCAATTCGCAAATATTTAATCTAAATAAATGCTCTGAGTCCTTGAGTAACCCCATCTCCTTTGATTGTAGCTCCTGTATCTCTGCTCAGCCAATTCTTCCACCTGCTGCTAATATCCTAATGGGTTTAAGCTTGGTGTCCTCAGCTGAGGAAGGAGATGCTCAGACACCCTGGCTGTGACCCATGGCTGCACTTTTGGGGCAGATCTGGTTGTTGTTGGCCCAGGAGTGACTTTGCATTGGATTTATCCCTGAGAAAGGAGCGGGATTTGGTTCCTGCAGGTTCCTGCCGTCAGGATTCCCTCCCTGCCAAGGTGCTAACGGCGTGTCCGAAGGTGTGGGATGCATTCCAGCGATCCCGAGGTTTCCCAGGCAACTGGAACATCTGCAGCTCCATCCACAGCAGGGAGCAAGGCCAGCCCTGCCGAGCTGATGGCAGCAAATACACTTTGGAGGAGTTTGGGATGTTTTCTCGCTGAGTTAAGCTCACTCCTGGCCTGAGATTGTCCTGAATAAAGAGGATTTCACTGCTCAGGGCACAACGTGCTGGCAAGGATTGAGTGGGGGCTGTGAGTGCAGAGGGTCCCAGCTCAGGGGCAGCTGGACCAGGGCTGCCCCTCCCTACAGAGAAACAGCAGTGAGGAAAGAGGGAAAACCCACATGGCTGGAAAAAAGGGAAGAAGAGAAGTCTCTGGGATGATCTTCTTGTGGCCTTTCAGTACCCAGAAGGGCTACAAGAGAGATGGACAGGGATATTTTTTTTTTTTTTTTTAATAGGGCAGGTTTTTAATAGGATTAATTAATTTAGGTAATTTAATAGGATTTTTTTAATAGGACAGGAAAATGGGGAATGGCTTTGGACTGAAAAACAGTAGGGTTAGAATGGGATATTGGGAAGGAATCCTTCCCTGCGAGGGTGGTGAGGTCCTGGCAGAGAGAAGCTGTGGCTGCCCCATCCCTGGAAGTGTCCAAGGCCAGGTTGGAGCAGCCTGGGATGGTGGAAGATGTCCCTGCCCATGGCTGGGGGTGGAATGGATGAGGTTCAGGCTCTGTTCCAACCCAAATCAGTCTGGGATTCTGTGAAAATATCACTTTATGCAGCAGGAAAAAGCCCAGTAAATACATTTTGTTTTGGTTCTCTGTTCATTCTCGCAGAAAATGGGGCTGAGCACAGAAGGACAGCAGGGAACAAGAACTCCTCATGAATACAGTTTCTCTTCTTCCCAAGCCCCTCTTTATGCTACTCTACCCCAAATGTCCCAGTGAGCTTTGGGGAGAGGTTCTAGGTTTGGAAACAGCCCTGGAAAACACAAAGTTACCCAGGCGTGCATTTCCCATCACATTTGGATCAGAAATCTCCATCTTCCAGCCTGGGAACTGCAAAGGTGTGGCTGCAGAGCAGCGTGGCCCTGACAGCACAGACCTTCCCTTGGCCAGGGAAGCCCAGCAGGGCTGAGCTGGGGGTGACCCCAGGGTGATGGGGAGCTCTGAGCCGGGGCTCCCCGCCCTGCTGTGGGTGCCCAGGGCCCTGTGCTGGCTGCAGCACACGGCAGGGGCTCTGCCCTTCCATCAGCAGCTGCAGCTGGGTATTTTTAGCTGCTGTCCTGCTGGCTTAGGCGCTGCTGATGTTATGGAGTGTGGCAGGGCAGGGAGCTGTGGGGTTAGCTGAGTTTCGAGGGATCTCTGCTGTGTGACGTGGTGCGCTCCTGCTGTGTGGAGAGGCCGGGAGCTGTGGGAGCTGCTCTTCCCTGCCTGCTCATTCAGCATTTGTGCTGCTGCTTGGAGCTTCTCCCACGCCCTGAGGCGATGCCCGAGGGCAGGAGCCCTGGCTGGGTGATACCTTAGGTTTTAAGTTGTTCTGGTCTGTGTTGGTGTGCAGCTTTTAGCTTTGTATGAAGTGTTACTGGGATCTTTTCAAAACAATCCTATTCTAGCTGGAGACTCAAGGAGAGTCTCTTCAAACTTCAGGCCCAAAGCATAAACAACATGAGGAGGGTGGGCAAGCAAGCAAGGAGGATGAAATTCATAATTTGAAGCTATTAATTGGACAGATAACTCCTATATGTAAATGGAGTAAAACTGATCGAAATGTGAGATCTCATGACCAAGCTCTTGTGTTTCCACCTTGGAGCCATCTGGATACTGCCAGGGTGTGGCCTTAGAAGGCACTTCAATAAATAAATATATATATATCCACTTTATTCCTGTTAACTCTGTCTAGCCTCTCTTCCAGCTCCTAAAGGCACCAAGGGATCCCTGAGGCAGATGATGCTCAGGAAACAGCAGGAGAAGCATCTCCTTATCCCTGGGAGCAAACCCAGCTGGGACAGCCTGGTTGGCACCAATCACTCAGGTGAGAGTTAATTCAGAGTGCTCCCAGTCCTTCCTGCTTTCCCAGCACGGCCTCAGCCCCTCGAGGGCTCTGCCCTGTCTGTGCTCACCCTCCCAGCTCAGCCTCCAGCCAGGAGGGCAGCTCTGAAGTCCACACTCCACATTTTCCCAGTGGGAGTTGGGTTCAAAGGCCGAACCTTCCCTGCTCCCGTGAAAGGCTGGGCTGCAGCAGGCAGGAGCTGAGGAAGGCAGGAACAAAGAGTCCCTGGCTTTTCTGAGCTCTGCACGTTTGCTCCTGGCAGCCAGAGCAGTGTCAAGGGCACGGAGAGCTGCTCCTTTTCATGTCCTGTGCCTTCAGAGGTTTTCCTGAGGGACTGGAGCAGGGAAAGCTGGAGAACATCCCCTGTCCTGGCTCAGGGAGCGTTCCTGACCCTCAGCACCTCTGGCCTTTCCTGTTCCCCAGAGAACGGGGCTGTATCAGCTTTTCTAATACTGGATTTTGTGTTTATTCACATTAATCTGTGCTCCTGATTAAGAAGTAGCAGTTGATTACCTCCAAATGTGGCAGCTGTGGGGAGGGGTAAAAACCCTGAAGACCCTGGTGCTAAAAGGGGAACTCAGAGGGTGGGGAGGGGAGAGATGAGCTTTGCAAATCAGATGTTGGTGCAAATAATAGAAGAATAAGGGAGCCAGCTATCACAGAATCATAAAATTATCAAATCATGGAATGGCTTGGGTTGGAAGGGACCTCAAACACCTCCCACTGTCCCAGGTGCTCCCAGCCCCAGTGTCCAGCCTGGCCTTGGGCACTGCCAGGGATCCAGGGGCAGCCACAGCTGCTCTGGGCACCTGTGCCAGGGCCTGCCCACCCTCCCACAGAAAAATTCCTTCCCAATACCCAGCTAAACCTACTTTCCCCCTTTTCCTGTCGCTCCCTGACCTCATTAAAAGTCCCTTTGCAGCTCTAACTTCCAGAGGAGTTAGATCAAGCATTGAAACATAATTGGGCACAAAGAAATCCTTGCACAGAGCAAGAAAAATCCAGCCAGCTGCAACAGGCTTTCAGTGAGGAAACAGAAACTTCTCCTGTCTTGTGGTGTGGGATATTTTTGGATGAAGCCTTTCATAAGAGGGAGAGAACACGAGGGGAAATCAGGATCATGTTCAGACAAAAGGCACGGAATTGTTTGATAGCCACATTCATTTTCTTCTGCTTCAGGACCTTTACAAGCAACCAAAGTCGCCAAGAATTGATCCAGACCTGGCATTTCCAGAGCCTGCAGAGCGAGGCAGACTCACAGCTTGATTTTATCTCCCTACCAGGCAGTTTTAAAACACAACTGCAGCTGGGGCTCAGCTCCTGTTTGTTTGCTGTTTAGCGGGTCATTGTGGAGAGGATCCTTCTTTTCAAAAGGCTTTTGCAGGAAAGGAGTCTCCTTCAAAGAGGCTGCACTATCTTTGTTGATTTAAGTGGCACAGCCAAGTAGAGAGAAAACAGCAGCGGGCTGAAAGAGCAGGGAGAACAGATGGAAAACACTCTGCATTTTGCAGAAAAAAAAGGTGTGTCCCCTCACCTCCTCCACATGACGAGTGTTGTTCCAGATGCAGCCGCTTATTTCCTAAAGGTTCTTTAGGTCTGGTGTCACAAATTCAAGCTGGCACCTTGCCCCTCTCCGGAGATGCCAGGAGCTCGTCGGAGGAGCAGCGGAGATGCTCCCTCCCAAAGCTGCCTGCCCGGGAGGAAACGCGCTCACCCCAGCTGAGACTTGGAGATCTGCTCCTCATTCTCAGCCAGGTGAGGGGTGCCTCAGCCCAGGAGTGTTTGTAGGGATAAAGAACCTCCTGGCAGCTGCTTTGCATCCCCCTGAGCTGCTTTCTGGGGCAGGGTCACTCTGGATTGCACAGAAACCTGCTCAGGGTGAGCAATCCCCCCTTTGTGTCCAGCCGGTGAGTTCTGAGCATCCTGAGCAGCGTTCAGCATCCCCAGTGCCCCTCACTGAGCTGGCAGTTATGGATCCACAGGTTTGTGTCCCAAAACCTGCCAGCATAATTCCCTGCCCTACCTGTGCTGCCAGAGCTGAGTTTTCCCCACACTGATCCCATTTTCCCGTTCCCAGCTGACACAGTGCTGTTGGTGTGACATCCCAAGGACTTGGGGAGCACAAACCAATGGGTTTGGGCTGGGATTCTGCAGGGGAAAACATGCAAACTTGCTTGAGCAGATTATCCCAATAGAAAATACTGGACCCGTTTTCCTTGTCTTTCCTTAGCCTTATCCATGGGAGAACCTTGAGGTGCAGTGCAATAAAATCCATAAAAACTTGTGCCCTTCAAAGCCACCCAGCTCCTTCTCCCTATTCCTTGCTATTTATAATATTTATGTTAGCTTTCCTTGACTCCTTTAAAGTTTGATCCCTTTAAAGTTTGATCTCTTCCTCTAAAGTCACATCAGACTTTCCTACATCCTCTTCTCCTCTCTCTCCTCAAAACCCTTCTCCTTTTCCTGTCTATCCAGGCTCTTTTCTCTCTCTGGCTTCTCCTTCAACAACAATTCAGCCTTTCTCAGATCATCGAGCTCTTCCTTGCATCTGAGCAGGAATTTGGGCTTGGCTTTGACAGGTGTCTTTTTAGCTCAGCACTGACATCTTTTCTTCAGCAGGCACTTCCTGCAGGATCTATTTGAGAGATTTCTGAGCGCATAAATTACGTTGGCACGCGCAGATCGGCGGAGCAGAAATGTTAATTACCTCCACTTCCCCGCTGCTCAGCCTCCCCTTGACGGCTTGAGCAACTTTTGTCTGCTCTGCTCTTTCTTTTCTTTTACCTCCAGATATATCCTCAGAGGGCTGTAACACTTGGTGCAGGCAGGGCTTGTTTGTCATGCTGTGCTTCGTGCAGGTTGTTTTTCTGAAGGTGTGCTAAGGAACCTGACAAAAAAAGCGAGGAATCCATAAATTAGAAACATTTCCTGACGTTGTTCCGATATGTTTTGGCCAAAAGCTTCATTCACGTGAGCTCCAGCCCAAGCGTGGTGACATCAGCAGGGGCTGGGTGACATCAGCAGGGGCTGAGTGACATCAGCAGGGGCTGTGTGGCCATTTGTGGCCTGGCACAAGGCCCAGGAGGTGCCACGTGCTGAGGGACGTGGGGAGTGGTGACATTTTCCCTCACAGCTTTGGATTCACTTTGGGACACGTGCTGGGAAGTGGGGTAAGGAGCTCGTGCTGCCTCTGCCCACACCAGCTCTGTCTGTAACCAGGAAAAGGAATTTATATATTTAGAGATGATGAGTTAGGCTTTAAAATCCTGGGGATGGTGACTGTGACGCAGCCCACGGTTCCTGTGTGATGTAGGATCAAAAATGGGATTTTGGAGCTAATTTTTCCCCCTGGCATGGGAGGATCCAACTGCAGCTTCATCCCCTTTGCTGTGACAGTGACGTGCACGGCCCCAGTGATGCAGGAGTGCTCCACAAGCAGGTGGCAATGACGATCCTGAGGTTCACAGTGTCCCCAAACCCTGAGCCCTGTTCCTTCCATCTCCTGACAGCCCTTGCTGCTCCCCTGCTGCCTGCTGAGCATCCATCCAGGAGAACCAGAGCTGTGCAGGGGGCAGGACTGGCAGTGCTGCTCCTGCCTTGAATGCCTTCTGATTTTCCTTCCCTCACAGATCCAACCTGTGCATCAGAGGGGCCTGGCTGGGGCCTGGGCTGCTGCTGGCTCAGGCTGCCAGGGGAGAGGTGTCTGAGTGGAATTGCATTAAAAACTGCCTTTTAAAAAGTGGCCCTGCATCTTCCCAGCCAGGGCACGGTGCCAGGGCTCAGCGGAGGAGCTGGCCCTGCCTGCAAGGAGCTGGAGCAGAGTCTCACTGACACGGCTCCGCTCGGCGGGCGGCAGTGCTGGCAGCCAGCAAGGAATTCCATCAGCAGCTCTGTCCTCCTGGAGAACTGAGCCTGAACTGAGGACAGAGCTGGGCATCCACTGCCGCCAGCAAGGAATTCCATCAGCAGCTCTGTCCTCCTGGAGAACTGAGCCTGATCAGCAGCACAGAGCTGGGCATCCACTGCAGCCAGCAAGGAATTCCATCAACAGCTCTGTCCTCCTGGAGAACTGAGCTGAACTGAGCACAGAGCTGGGTGTGCACTGCAGCCAGCAAGGAATTCCACCAACAGCTCTGTCCTCCTGGAGAACTCAGCCTGAACAGGGGTACAGAGCTGGGCATCCACTGCAGCCAGCAAGGAATTCCATCAGCAGCTCTGTCCTCCTGGAGAGCTCTGAGCTGAACTGAGCACAGAGCTGGATGTGCACTGCAGCCAGCAAGGAATTCCATCAGCAGCTCTGTCCTCCTGGAGAGCTCTGAGCTGAACTGAGCACAGAGCTGGATGTGCACTGCAGCCAGCAAGGAATTCCATCAGCAGCTCTGTCCTCCTGGAGAGCTCTGAGCTGAACTGAGCACAGAGCTGGATGTGCACTGCAGCCAGCAAGGAATTCCATCAGCAGCTCTGTCCTCCTGGAGAACTGAGCCTGAACAGGAGCACAGAGCTGGGTACCCACTGCAGCCAGGACAGGGTCAGAAATGTGTCCCTGACCTTTGATGGGATCCCTGCACCCTCCCCAGAGAGGATGTGCAAAGGCCTGGGTGGCTCAGGGGCCAGTGGATGACACAGGGCACACACAGCCCCAGGCACGAGTGCCACGGGCTCAGAGGGCAGGGCAGGTGGGCAGGACTGCCCAAATGTCTGAGGGCAGCAGGGGGACAGGAGCTGGGCCTCCCCCAGGCTACATCATTTGGCCTTGGAGCCCCTGATCCCTGTCAGCCAGGGCCATTCTCCTCCTGCTTCAGAGAATCCTGGAATGGTTGGGTTGGGATAAACCTTAAAGCCCATCCAGTGCCACCCCCTGCCATGGGCAGGGACAGCTGCTGCTATCCCAGGTAGCTCCAAGGCCTGTCCAGCCTGGCCTTGGGCACTGCCAGGGGTGGGGCAGCCACATGACACCCAGTTTTAAGGGGATTAGGGATCTCCATGGCAGGGAAATGCCCAGAATCAGCCGGGTGTACCCACAGCAGCTCCTCTGTGCCTGTGTGGATGAGATCTCGTGGTGCAGGTGAAGGCTTTGGTTGTGTCCCCTGGCAGCAGTGAGAGCTCAGAGGGAATGACCCAAGGGATGAACTTTCTGCTTTCTGTGTTTCTTCTCTCTTGGTGTCCTGCTGGGATTTTCTATTATCACCGAGTCAGAGGCAGATTTATGTGCTGGGAGTGTGATTGATTTCCAGCTCGCACCTTGCAGTGGACTGAAAGCAAACCACACTGGCTTTTGGCTTTCTTGATATTCTGGAAAGCCAGAAAAAAAAAAGAAGAAATTGACTTTTTGGAACAAAATATCCCAGCAGTTTTCTCCAGCAAAGCCCTGCTGAGGTTTCACTGGGAGCATCCCAGAAGGAAAGGAGATTTTGAACCTTGCCTTTGTCAGGAGCTGTGGTTTTACCACTCTTGGGGTTATGCCAATGGACAGGTTGAGGTGTGTTCATTCATTTTTTGTTTGATCCCTTAGCAAAGTCCCACAATGCCAATTTAAACCACTTTGGATTGACTAGTGGGTTGGAAGAAGGAAATATCATGTTCTAAAGCTTATAGGCTTATTAACCTCAAAAACCTGCAAGGTTTGATAGGCTCAGCTGTGAGTTTTGTGTTGTTCCATATGATTTTTGGGGGAAAACCAAAGGAAAGCAGCATTGAGGTTCAATACAGCATCCCTCCAACAAGGCAAGCAGGAGGGAAGAGGTGATATTGCTGATACCGCTGCTGATTTATTCTCAGAAAACACAAATTTTATGGATTCTGGGAGGTTTTATTGTGGTTCTTAATGATTCATTTGGCCTCTGAGAGCTGCCAGTGAAGCCAGCCTGGGAGCAGAGCCTCTGCAGACAGGGCAGGAGACAGAAATGTCAATTGCCACTTGTTCTGTTCAACCTGATTCCTCCAAACCTGAAGTGGGAACGCCTGGAGCGGATCTAAATCTCCATCTCTGCTTCATGCATGCAAAGCACAGGTGTGTTGTGTTAAACTGCACCCTGAAAAGCTGGGGAAAATAACCTCCGAGGAGGGAGAAGCACAGGGGAGGGTTTGGATGTTCAGGAAATACTTTTGTGTCTGTCTGAGGGGTGGGCAAAGCCCTCGGGCCCGTGCTGGGGTGTTGATGTCTCAGTGACTCTTGCCTTGGTACATCTGCAGGTTCAGGCTGGATATTGGGAACATTTCTTCCCAAAAAGGGCTGTCCAGCCCTGGCAGGGGTGGAGTCCCCATCTCTGGAGGGATTTAAAGCCCTGTGGAGGTGGCACTTGGGGACATGGGGCAGTGGTGGCCTTGGCAGGGCTGGGGAATGGTTGGACTCAGTCTTTGAGGGCTTTTCCAACCCAAACTATTCCATGATCCTGCGATTCTTCAGTCCCAAAGCAGTTTGTGATTTCTAACCTTGTCAAAACCTCTCTTTTAGAGGCATGTGAGAAAGGTGAGCATAGCAGGGCCAATGGGAGGTCACCTGGGCCTCAAACAACTCAGAATTTTAAAAAATTAAGTCAATAATGCTCCAAAGTTTACCCAGAGAGTCTCAGGCTGGACCTGGAAACCCTGAGCTTTAATCACCAGCCTGCTCTGGCCCCTCACCTTCCACAAGAAGTGTTGTGTGAAGGTTAATTTCAGATTAAAACGGCGTTGGGCTAAATGCAGACACAATGAGAGCTGAGCTAAGCTGGGCTCAGGCAGAATCCAGCCCAAAGTGCTTTTCTGGAGCAGGAGCACGGCCTGATCCTCTTATCCCTGGACTTGGAGGTCCTGGATGAGGGGGAATGGGGGCTCCATTCAAAGGGAGGATTTGCTCTCTGAATAACAGGACTCAGGCTGGAAATGCAAATAGTCACCTGTCTGCTGATGGGTTTCTAAAGGGTTTAAAGCTGCAGGCTTTAAATGAGGCAAATTTCATCCTCATTTCAGCCCTCGTGGGCCTGGAGAATCCTGAAGAGCTTCACCAGCTCTTTTTAAACCACTTTTTCTATTTATAAAGTAATTTCAGAGTTTTTGGATTTTGTCAACCATGACGTGATCAGCACCGCCATGATGAGGGAGAAATGGTCAGCCACAAGCTGAGATCACATCAGGAATTTTTGTTTAAAACTCCTCAAGGCTCTTCCATGCAACTGGGTTTGTTCTCACAGTCCTCTGGCTCCTGGGATGAAATGCACTTTGTCAGGAGACTGAATCACAGCATCAAGGAATCATTATGGTTGGAAAAGACCTTCCAGATAATCAAAATTATCTGAAATATTGCAGTGAAATTTGCAATAATAAAATATTATATTATAATATATAATAATATATATTATAATTCAAATATGTAATAAATGTTATCATTTGTAACAGCTCAGGTCTCCCCAAGGACTCACACAAAGGTCCCTTCTGGAGCCCTTGTCCGTTGATTTTTCAGTGTAAACACCAAAGGAAATGCAACATTTGGGGTTTCTGCCTCACTGTGGGCACATCTGACACCCTGTGGCTGTCAAAAAATGTTCCTCAGTGTTTTCTTCAGAATCCTGGAATGGTTAAAGTTGGAAAAGCTCTGGGATCAGCAAGTCCAACCATCAACCCAGCACGTTTTTGTAGATGTGGTGCTCATTCTCAGAAAAAAATAAATGGAATTTAATGTTTTTCAGCATTCCCTGTGCAGTCCAACATTCCNAATCATTATGGTTGGAAAAGACCTTCCAGATCGTCAAAATGATCTGAAATATTGCAGTGAAATTTGCAATATTCAAATATTATATTATAATACATAATAATATATATTATAATTCAAATATTATAAATCTTATCATTTATAGCAGCTCAGGTCTCCCCAAGGACTCACACAAAGGTCCCTTCTGGAGCCCTTGNTATTATAATATATAATAATATATATTATAATTCAAATATGTAATAAATGTTATCATTTGTAACAGCTCAGGTCTCCCCAAGGACTCACACAAAGGTCCCTTCTGGAGCCCTTGTCCGTTGATTTTTCAGTGTAAACACCAAAGGAAATGCAACATTTGGGGTTTCTGCCTCACTGTGGGCACATCTGACACCCTGTGGCTGTCAAAAAATGTTCCTCAGTGTTTTCTTCAGAATCCTGGAATGGTTAAAGTTGGAAAAGCTCTGGGATCAGCAAGTCCAACCATCAACCCAGCACGTTTTTGTAGATGTGGTGCTCATTCTCAGAAAAAAATAAATGGAATTTAATGTTTTTCAGCATTCCCTGTGCAGTCCAACATTCCCAGAGCTTGTGGGATCAGCACTTTCACACCACTCTGGATAAATAAACCACAGAATCCCCTAAAATACTACACCATTAATTTGTTGCAACAACAAATGATGCTTTTAGACACGAAATATTTGCTGTGCTGCTGGAGATTTACAGAGTTTATTAATGAGATTAACAGAGTTTATTAATGCTATAGATGTTTGGATTGACTAAAATCAATATGGGCTGAGATATGGCTGCATAGTAGAAATTAATATCCAAAGAATTTGAATTGTCAGAAAAAGATTTAATTTGGTCATGGTATTTAGAATTTATATTTGGTATTTAGAATGCAGCATGTAAAAAAAATAATGTTGGGGAGAGAAAAATTTAAAAAAAAATATTATTCTTTGTATTGAGCTGTTTTGAGTATAATAAGACTCTTGGAGGATTTTTCTACTTAAAATGCACTTTTAATGTGTCTCTCTTGCTGCCAGGCTTTGCAAGGTCTCCACCTGATATATTGGAAGTGGTAACAAACTCTTGAGATGGATTTTTGAAATCTTTAGACCTCTGACCAGGCTTGCAGTGATGACACAGAGGTAACAATAAAACCACTTGAGAGACATTTAATGGGACACTTTAAATGAAATCCCCGGGGTTGGTGATGGCAGCTGAGCGTGTTCTTGCCATTTTCCCATTTAACAAGAAGAAAAGGCCAAACAAGGAGCAATTAGTCAGAATAAAATCAGCTTTGATGACATTTTCCCTCCTGAACTCTGGTATAAAATGGTCACCTGAGGAAGAAGTGGAAGGATATGTGAGGAATTTGGATGTGGAGCTGCATGTACCCACAGTGCTGGGTAAAAAATGAGCAGGTAAAGCCACCACGGGGTTCTTGGTGCACGGGTTGCTCTCTGGTCATATTTTGCTTAATTTTGGTCCAAATTTTCATTAATCTCAGCTTTTCTTTCAAGTCAATGCAGGTTAAACTTGGTTTTCATCCTGTGGATCTCCATGACATTGGTGTGCTCGGGTTACCCAGTTGGCCCTTCCATGGTAAGTCCCATTCTCTAATTACTCCCAGTAATTAGAGTTTCTGTTTCATTCCTCTTAAATTACTTCTTTAGTTAAATTAATTTTGTTTGCTCGTTGCGTCTTTGCTGCTGGGTTTTTTTTTTTTGTTTTTTTATAAAATGAAAGAACTTTCTTGTATTAAAGCTATTGGTTAAATATTATTACCTAATCTTCCTGGAGCATAGCCTAATTTTTCCTGGTGTTATTAATAAAATATGCAAGCTTCTGAAATAATCATGTGAGCAACTCTGTGCATATTTAATGTGGAGTGTGGGGAGCTGAAATCCTGGATGGACGAGAGAAAAACACAAATCTCCTCTCCACTTAATCTGAATTCCTTGCATATCTCAAAGAGGTGCAATTAGAGATATATGTATTAATTTCACTTGTTGCTAGTGAGTTTGTCAATTAATTAACTTATTTGTAATCAACTGATTTCTTTAGACACAGCTGGATCTGAGCAGCCACATTTCCTAATGGATGGATTATCTTTATGGCAATGATATCACAGTTAAAAGCAGTTTAATTCTTCAATAAATATCAAAATAAAAGTCATTTATTCAGGAAATCTAGGGAAATAGCAGCTAAAAATTCAAAAGGGAAATTCTTTGTGCCTCGTTCTTTGGTTTTTATTGTTATTTTTCTTGCAAAAAGTGTTTTTTTCTTGTTAAGGAGACAATTCAGTCTGGGAAACGCCTTCTCAGTGGCAGAAGGTGTTGGTTGCAGAAAAAGTCATTAAACAAACAAAAAAATAACTTAATATTAAAGAAGAGCAATAAAACACTGAATTAAAACAAATCCTAATGAAGTTAATAGGAATTTTACCAGCAATTCCAGGTGTTAATCCTATGGCTTTGCATGGAATTTTTAGAGATGGCAGAAGATGACTTTTAGATGGAAAATCAGCTGGGAAATCAGGATATGATGAAAGATGCACAAAGCAACCATAGACAAGCCAAGAAATGTTTTTATTTTATAATTCAGCAGTAATTAAATGCAGTTTATTTTAAGAGCTGTTGAAATATGTCAAAGTTTTTATGTACTTGGTATTTCTTGTCCTATAGAGTGCAAGTAGAAGGAATGTGTGCAAAACCCTGGATTTTTATCCAGGCTTTTTAAAATTACCATTACTATTTTGTCATTATTAAACTTACTCAGAACTACTTCCAGAATTGGTCATAACTACTGGAAAGCCTCCTCCAAATTTTAGTTTTACAGGGATTTTTGTTTTCTCTTACCTGTAATTTAAGCCTCAGAAGTTCACACAGGTTATACAAAGCTGGCATTTCATTTTTCCCTGAAAAAATCTCATTTTACAGCAATAAACACCCGGGTTGTTCCAAGAAAACTGTGTCACAGCTGGTCAGCATCACCGAAAACAATTCATATCATACCCTAAACATAATTGTATCAGTATTTTAGACCAGAGATTTATAAAAAACGATGAAAAAATCTGATTTTGAACACGATAAAACCTTAGAAAATAACAGCTCATACCTGTCATTCAAAGCATAAATTGCTTTTGTGTTTCTACTTTGCTCTGTCTCCTGAACAAGTCATGGCAAATACACAAATCCATAATTTCACCTTCTCTTATCTATTTTATTTTCTCCTTGTTTGTTTGTTTGTTTGTTTGCCTTTCATCTCCAGAGCGCCAACCCTTTTTATTTGACCTGCCAGCTGTTCGGGAGATGGGATTCGTGCCTGGTGCTGCTGAGCAGCTGCCTCTCCAAGGTGGGCAGGGATGAGGAGCTGGCTCTTGGGAAGCCTCTCCTGGAGTCCCCTCTCCACAAAAGGTCCTTCCGCAACGGCGTCGGAGCGGGAATTAAAAAAACTTCCTTCCGAAGGGCAAAGTCCTGAGCAAGTGTCCCAGAGCCAGGCCCAGGCTTTGACATCTGATGTTCCAATCGTTGCTTCGAGTTCCTTTGGATGCTTCTCTCTGGCAAAGCCACCTCTGGCGAGGTCCCCAGGTGTCGCTCCGCGCGCGCCGCCAGCCGAGCGGAGCGGACGGGAGCGCTCGGGAAGGGCTTTGTTCCCAAAGCTGCATAAAGTTTTGTCTGGAAATCAATGTTTTCATTTGCTTAATTTCCCTCCTTTGTCAGGCTGCAGGTTTTAATCAGGTCGCTCTTTGATTAATACAAGGATAAGATGCGTGCACACAGCCTGTGGGGAGGACGGAGGGCGTTATTCCCCAAATCCCTCCTCTCTGCCAGGCACGAGGCATTCCTGTGCTTTCCCATCCCAAATCACATTTACTTGAAGACAACTGTTGGATTTATCCCTTTTCTGACCCAGAGATGGGGCAACTGAGAGGAGTTTTAAAAACTTTCATTCCATTTTCAGTCTCATGAGGAGGGTGAGGCAATACAGATGTTATAATTCACACCATCACAATCAGAAGTTAACTACTTCCTAATTACAATACACTATAAGCATTTCTTAGCCTATCAGCTTTTGCCACATGCTGGAAATGCCTTAAAGCCAATAATCTAAAATTACCCCTCGTGGCTCCTACTACAGTGCATCTTTCACAGTTTTATTTCTCCAAAGTATCCAGTCTTATTTGCAAGGCCATCCTTTGAAACTTGTTTCATTTTATAATAAGTTGAAACTTATTTTATTTTACTACGTGAGCCTCCTGTCAGGCTTAGAGAATTTTCTACAAATTCATTTCCCGCAACAACTGGTAATTTTAATACAGATTTAAAGTACCTTTCATTTCAGGTTTCCAGTGATATGAAGGGCCATTAGTGAAAGAATCAGGCCCTGCTTGTAACTTCCACTGGCTTTTTAATATAGTTATTTAAAATGACTTTGGCAGGAAATAGTCTCTGGAGATGTCTCATCTCATATCCAGAAGAATCCTGGGAAATCACTCTAAGGCAGGGTATCAGCACCGCTCCCTGTGCCTCAATTAATTGACTTAGGTAGGCAACACCCAGCTGATGAAATGTGCCAAATCTGGGATTTTTTTTTTTAATTTCCTGTTGGGAAAAAAAAAATAAAACAAGGAAAAAGTCATTTGATGGGAAATATGTAAACGTGGTGTGGAGGAAAGGTCACCTGATGAGTTACACACGTCTGAGTTCTGCTTGTGGCTGTGTCCCCTGAGTGTGACAAGCTGTGCCCTTGGCTTGAAAATGTGGCAGGGTGTCTCTGCAATGCCTTTTGCAGTCCAGGCTGTGACATTAATTATAATAAATCACTCTATGGATGTTTTCTAATATTTCCCTGTTAAATATCATGGCTCATGGAGATTGTTTTTAACCCTACAGTGAGGTGGTTTGGTGTCATCACCTCTGCCCTCCCTGAGCTCATGGGGAAAAGTGAGCCCAGCATGGAGCTGTGCTGGTGGGACTGCAGGTTTTTCTGGATGATTTCTGGCTGATCCACGGAAATCAAACACATTCCTGCCTGTGTTTGTCCAGACTGAAAAGTTTAACACATCCTGGGTTTTGAAGTCGCTTAAACACTTGAGTTCTTTTGGGGTTGTCTCGAGGTTGCTGGGTCAAGGGGGAACCATGGAACCCAGGAACCGTGAAATCCTAGGAACCAGGAAATCCTAGGAACCATGGAACCCAGGAGCCATGAAATCCAGGAACCATGAAATCCTAGGAATCATGGAATCCTAGGAACCATGGAATCCTAGAAACCATGGAACCCAGAAACCATGAAATCCTTGGAACCATGAAACCCAGGAACCATGGGACCCAGGAACCATGGAATCCCAGGAACCATGGAATCCTAGGAGCCATGGAAAATGCCTAAGGAGTGTGCTGGATATTTATTATCCTTGGGTGCTGTCAGATGGGAACAAGCCCAGGGTGGCACTGTGGTGACACTGCAGCTAGGCATGGCCCCATGTCACTCCTGGCTGCTGGCATTTCAGCCATGGCAGATGTCCTGCAAACTTTCCATCCCAAACACTCTCCAGGTCTCTGCAGGACTCCCCAAGCAGCAGAACTTCACTGCCTTTGGCCATGGAAAAGTGAAGGGCTGGGAATGATTCCTGGCTGGTGACAGAAGCAAAAAATGTCCTGAGTGCATGGATTGTCCAGAGCAGCTGGGGCTGCCCCTGGATCCCTGGCAGTGCCCAAGGCCAGGTTGGACACTGGGGCTGGGAGCACCTGGGACAGTGGGAGGTGTCCCTGCCATGGCAGGGGGTGGAATGGGATGAGCTTTAAGGTCCCTTCAATCCAAACCCTTCTGTGATCCCACAATTCCGTGATTCCATGAATCCATTCTGCATCTGCGCACGGCTGTGGGGATGGAGCTGTTTTGTCCCACTGCAGAGCTCTGTCCTGCTCATATCCCCACCCAAATTATCTTTCAGGAAAGCCAAAAACCCAAACAAATTCAGATTTACCTTTGTTTGGTTTTTGAGATCCGTTTTTGCTAACATTTTCCTACATCACCAAATGTATTCCTGCCTTGGTAACCTGGGATGAGCAAGGTTCTCTTTAAGCCAACAGAATCCTCTGTGGAGCTCAGAAAAGCAGGCTCTTCCCTTTCATTTATTGTGCAGGAATGAGAGCAATTAATTTAGTGTTTTGGCATTTGTCTTTGAGCAGGGCACGTTCCAGAGGGATGCAGAGCTGGTGTCCTGCTCCCACAGACCTTCATCCCCTTTTACCAAAAATAAGGGATGCAAGAAAAATTGCCTGCTGGAAAAATCCCATTCTTTGTGATTTAGCCAGTCCCTGACAGGCCACTCCAGCTGGAAGGGTCTGCATGTACAAAACAATGGGACCAGGAGGCCACCAAGAGCCATAAGTCACCTAAATCACCTAAACCCAGAGCAAGCCTGGAAAATGTGGATTTTCCAGCTGCCTTTCAGGAGTTCTGTCATTGGAGGGCTGATCTGGCCATCGCCACCCACAGAAGACTCACCCTGCAATGCTGAACTCATCTCTGAACTTTAAAGGTGGCTTTGTTTTGGAGAGAACAGAGAGTGACCTCAGTGATCTCTGTCAGGAAATAAGGATCTGAGGGTGCACATTAATTTTTATGCTGACAGGAACTGGAAATGTGGCAGAAAATGGGGTTTTTTTCAGTAAAAAGTGAACAATGGGAACAACTCCAGGGTGCCAACCTGCACCGTAATTAATGTGTTGTTATTAATTTTATTCCTTTTTGGAACACAGGGATTCATGATGCTGTGAGAAGATAATTTGTGAATTTCTTTACTATTTTTCTTGGCTAACCTAACAGAGAGAGAAAAGATCAAAGAGTTCAGAGGATGGGAAGAGTGATGGGGATTGAGGAGCAAGTGGGGAAGTTGGGAGTGCTCTGGCCAGTTTTGGCTGAGTAATTCAGTCTGTGACTTCAGAAAAATAATTTATACTCCATTTCCTCATCTGAAAAATAAGGAACTGCCTTCATTGAGCCATCTTGACTAAGCAGTGTCATGACTGATGGATTTGGGAAGTTTTGGGACAGAAAAGGGTGGTTTCAATAGATAAAAAAAAAACTGAGGGAGAGGACATGAAGAATTCCTGAATCCATAAGGATTTTTTTTTCCTTACTTTGCTCTAACTTGTATTTACCTCTGGAAGCTTTAGACATAAATTTCCAGTGGTGATTCCTTGATTTTGGGCTGTGAGAACCATCCCTGAGCTCAGCAATCACTGTTTGGAGCAGCCAAACTCGATTTGGCCAGTTTTTGATTCTAGTTCAAACTAGAAAGCAGATTTACTGAATAAATGACTTTTATTTTGATATTTATTGAAGAATTAAACTGCTTTTAACTGTGATATCATTGCCATAAAGATAATCCATCCATTAGGAAATGTGGCTGCTCAGATCCAGCTGTGTCTAAAGAAATCAGTTGATTATAAATAAGTTAATGACTTTATAAACCAGCCTGTGCTGGGCCCTGGGGTTGGGCTGATGCTACCTTGAGGTTGTGGGAGCTGTATCCCCATCCCATCCCATGGATCCCATCCCATCCCATGGATCCCATCCCATCCCATTCCATCCCATCCCCCCCCCACCCATCCCATCCCATCCCATCCCATGGATCCCATCCCATGGATCCCATCCTATCCCCACACCTGGAATGGCACCTCCCAAGGAGCAGGACATGTCACCTGCTGCTCCTCTGCTCCCCAAAAACCATCTCTGCCTTTGAAGATTTGAGGTTTCCACAGGTGAACCTGGAGGGAACAAACCCCATAAAACACCACCAACAAAATCTGCCCAAACACAAGAAGAGGAACCAACACTTTTCTTCTTCCTCACAGATTATTGGCGAGGAAGGCAATTAAATAGCCTGATGTAATAGCACCTAATTAACTTGCAAGCCTGAAAATTCCTGGTTGTAATGACATCCCAAAACTCAGGTTTCTGATTGCCCAGCACATATTAAAGTATGGATATCACATTTAGGTTTCCTAATTTGCTATTATTTGCCTGTATGTGGTAATTTATTCCCTGAAAATACCAAGAGGAAGAAAGGGAGAAATCTCTTGCTGCTTTTAACTCTGGATATAATTTGACCTTAAGAAAGAACAAGACAGATATGAGAGAGTATATTAGATGTTATTATTACCGTAATAAAAGAGAGATAAAAATCATCGTGCAGAAAGGCTCTAAGACAACTATTAACCATTTGTCATATAAAGAAAATCAAAATGTAACTTATCAGAGAGTCTGTCACTTTAAAGATTCATCATGAAAAATTACTTCGAACCGTGGAGCATTTATGCAGAATATCATTGATGAGCTGTCTGCTTAAATGTTGAAAGAGTTTGGGGAAAGATTGAAAAAATGTCAAAGATATGCCTTGTATCAGTCTCACCGTATTTAAATTTATTTTTGGGAGGGAAGCAGCGTGGCAGGACTTTTTTTCTTTAAGGAAGCAAGCTGGAATTCACTGTCCTACCCCAATGGGCCATGGCTGGTGAGGATGGACCTTGGTGACTGAAAAAATGACACAGCTGAATACCAAACATCACTCTGGGGTTGGGGTACAGAGCAATTTTTGGGGTGAGGGCAATTTTTTTGCTTTTGTGGTGATAGACAGACTTTTTCTTCTAATTCCTTCACAGATTTGAAGTCACTGGGTTGATGATGCTGGAAAAGAAAGCTTGACCAGCTTTTAAGACCCATCTTTTCCACTTGGTGTGAACCTTGCAGTGCCCATGTAAGGCCTCAGTGTTATTATTGTCATTGTCCCCATTGGAATGAAGGGATGGGACTGTTTCAGGCTAAGAAGGATTTATTGCTCAGATAAACATCAGGCTCAGAGGCTGTGAGATTTTACAGGAGCCAGCACTCGGCCAGAGCTCACAGTAGTCACAAGTTCTTCATTCCAAGGCAATACAGAACTTTCTAAGCCAATGGACAGCTGCCACAGGGTTTATTTTGCTTTTCTGACCTTTCACCTTCACTGATTTAGATTTTACAGGAGCCAGCACTCGGCCAGAGCTCACAGTAGTCACAAGTTCTTCATTCCAAGGCAATACAGAACTTTCTAAGCCAATGGACAGCTGCCACAGGGTTTATTTTGCTTTTCTGACCTTTCACCTTCACTGATTTCTGCACTGTGGGTACTTCTGTCCAATGGCTTCTGTCTCACATGCACACAAATGCTTCTGGTATAACTTCTGAACTCTCAGCTTATTCCATACAACCCCACCCCTGCATGATCAACCCTTCACCATCTTATCAATGCAGCTTCCACTTACTTAAGGCATATTCTTACTTACAACTACAGAAACATAAGTTTATGATTTTTCTGCTTAATGTCTGTGTATTGTATTTTTACATCAATCCAAGCTTCTCCCAAGGCTGCAAATCAAACTCTTCAGTGTCTGTGGAAGTTTCTGTTTTTCTGGTTCCCACAAGCGTGACAAGAAATGAGCTGTGGAGAGCAGCTCTCCTGACATCAGCCCCAGATTCCATCCCCAGATTCCATCCCCAGGTTCCATCCCCAGATTCCATCCCCAGATTTCATCCCCAGGATTCATCACCAGATTCCATCCCCAGATTCCATCCCCAGGTTTCATCCCCAGGTTTCATCCCCAGATTCCATCCCCAGATTCCATCCCCAGGTTTCATCCCCAGGTTTCATCCCCAGATTTCATCCCCAGATTCCATCCCCAGATGCCATCCCCAGGTTTCATCCCCAGATTCCATCCCCAGATTTCATCCCCAGGTTTCATCCCCAGGTTCCATCCCCAGATTCCATCCCCAGATTCCATCCCCAGCTCATTGGAGAACAGGGAGTGATGGAGCATCTTCCACAGGTTTTCCCTCAGACGTCTGGCACGTTCAGGGTCGGAATATTCTGTGTTCACTCCTGGTCAAACCTGGTGAGTCTCTATGGCAACCCTGGAGCTCCTCACAGAGCTCTGAGCCCTCAGAGATTCCCCTGCCCTCAGAATCCTGACAGATTTCTGTGCTCTGTGCCCAAGGGCTCTCCTGACCCCCCGAATCTTAACTGGGCTTTCCAAACTGCAGCCAAATTCCAGAGCTGCGAGCTCCACACGAGCCCAGGCTGCTGTGGTTGGCTCTGTGTCTTCATTAGCATCTTAATTAGCAGCATGACACTAGGCTGAAGCAAAGGTCTGGGAGGATGCTGTGGGAATTTATTGTTAAGCTCAGTCTCAGCATCGTTCCAGAGGCATTTTGGTCCCCCCAGCTCTGTATTGCTTTATTTTATAACTAAAAATTATAGTAGATGATGGTTATCATGTTGCAGAGGGGTTTTAAAAATATTTTTAAATATATTTTTAAATATTTAAAAATATATTTTATTTTTTATATTTTTAATTCATAT
>WEZZ01036080.1:12168-54605 GCA_013400585.1 Chloropsis cyanopogon | reverse complement strand
ATCATGTTGCAGAGGGTTTTTTTAAATTTTAAAAATATTTTTAAATTTTTTTATATTTTATTTTTTATTATTTTTAAATATTTTTATATGTTTTTTACTTAATTTTCAAGTAAAAATTAGTTAAAAAGAACAAATGGCTCTCAACTTGAGGAAAGAAGAGTATGTGTGAGTAAAAATGAGGGGGAAATTATATAATGAATTATGTAAACTGATCTTGTTGATTAATTTACACAACCTTAAAGCAGAAACAATAATTGCCCCATGTGGGTGGAACTGGGCTATGAAAAGATAATTACGAACAAAGAAATTTGATGTTTTCCCTCTTGCAAAGGTGTTTTTATATTTTCTTTGCCTTTCTGCAGATAGTGATGATAATGTCTCTGGGTTTCTCATGGAATATCCTGAGAAATAGGGATCCAGGAGGATCCTCAAAGCTTAGTTCCCAAAAGAACCATCCTCGTGGATGCTCCTGCCTGGAGGCGCTGGGCAAACACAAACACAAACTCCACATCAAATTCATGCAGCTCAAGGAGGCCACCAGAGCCCTTTGAACAGCCCAAATATTTTCTCTATTTTTGTATCAAGCTGGCGTTGTCCTCAATTTTTACCACCTAAATTTCCTGCATTTTCTGCTCGTGGTGCCCAGGTGTTTGTGCTGCACTTTTTGAACTCCTCAGAGTGGCTTTTTCCAGAGTTAGGCTGGAGCCATGTGAGGATGAGCTCTCCAGGATCCCTTTGCTCTTTTGCATGTCTAGTGCAGTGCCAATTTGCATATTTTGGTACTTGAACTTTACAAATCACTCCTTATGATCAACAAATAAGGTGTCATTTACGTGCTTGTGTTCAGGAAATGAGTTGCATTTATCTTGCCTGTGTTCTCAGGATGAATTCAGGTGTTTTGGCACAGAGCACTCGCCTCGCCTGCCTCGTGCTGTTCACCTGTCAAAGGCTGTACCTCTGAGCCTGGAACTGCTTAATTAATGATATTAGAGATGCTGTAGCCTTATAAACCGGATTGTTTGGTCACTGGCCTAAGCTGGATGTTTTTCAAAGGCATATTCAATAATTTAGCTTTTTATTTAGGTGAAATATCTTGTATTTTAGATGAGTTTAGTCACACTGCATTAAAAAATAGATATAATTTTTAAGAGCCTGATGGCTGAAGACAATTTCATTTGACAAATTAATTGCAGAGTGTTTTGCAGATGTGATTGTTCATTAATGATTATTAATAAATGAGGGTGGGCAGGCCCTGGCACAGGTGCCCAGAGCAGCTGGGGCTGCCCCTGGATCCCTGGCAGTGCCCAAGGCCAGGTGGCAGCACCTGGGACAGTGGGAGGTGTCCCTGCCATGGCAGGGGTGGCACTGGGTGGGATTTAAGGTCCTTCCAACCCAAACCAGTCTGGGATTCCATGATCCCATCACACCCAGGAATTTGCTGTTCCTTACAGCTCCTTTCCAGTTGCCAGCAGCTTTTACTCCACAGCAATATTTATTTCCCGCATTTCCAGCGAACGCGGAAATTTTATGTTGTGTGCAAATCGTGCAAAGAAACGAATCTCCCTCATTATCACGGAAGCATGGAATGGGAGGGTTCCCACATGACTCATCCCTGCACTCGCCAATGGTCACTGCAAGCCATGTCTCAATAGTTTTATGGAGTTTATTTTTGTTTTGTGGTTGCAGCAGAGTTGTGTGTTTTCCTCAATTCCATGTTCAATAAATAGAAAGGCCCTGGTCAGCAGGAGCAGGGGGTTGGTGCTGGTTCCTGCCTGATGGAACAAACCCAGGGGATTCTGCTCGGGGTCACTGGCAGCTCTGATTCCTGAGTCACTTCTGAAAGCCTGACCGTGAGGAAATGCTTCACTTTCCCTGTAAATAAAATGTGGATTTCACCTGCCACAGGGGGAGAGGGAAGTGGTTCTTCCTGCTCTGGTAACATTTTGGTGCTGTGGAGTTGCAGACACAAATCCAGGAGTTTTCCAGGCAGGAATGCTGCACACCTGACATGGAGCCTGGCAAAAATTCAATTAAAAATGGAACCATTTCTCCTTTTCCTCTAGAAAACTCCCCCACATTCCCTGCCCACCCTGGGCAGGATTCTGACTGATTCTGCTCCTGCACTTGGCTCTTACATCCAAAATTCTGAACTTGTCCTTTCTCCTTCCACTGTTCTTTTGGTGGGATTTTCTGCTCCCACTTGGAATTTGTGTGGCATCCAGACACTGCAAATTAATTTGTCTCAACACTACTGCAGGGAAAATCATAACTAATTATGGGAACAATGGATAACCAAGGGATGGCACAAGGGAGATTCCCAGAGGGGCAAGGAAGGGTTAAAACTGCATCTCTAATTCCCGTATTTTTGGGGTGTGTTTTGTCCTGCAACTTCCACAAGAGAAAGTTCCAGGGGAGATAAAAGTCTGTGACTTCTGTACATTTTTCTTTTTTTTTTTTATATAATGATCACAAGCTTAGCTTCTTAAATTAGGTGTGACTGGGGATGGCAGAAGTGGTAATATTTTCCTAGCGAGCCTGAAGTGGCTGCAGGTCAGCATTCCATAATTATTTTTGTCAGAAAGATGAATGCCATCTTAAAAAAAGTTGGAAGCTCACAGCACCCAGGCTTTGATATATGAATATTGCCCCTGTGGATGTTGGAATGGCATTCTGGATGCTTTGTGGGTTTATGGCTATGAGACATTCCTTAGGCTGATTCAGAAACACTTTTCCTACACATTTTAAAGAAACCTTTGCTCTTTGGCTTTTTTTTATCTTTTTTTTTTTTTTTTTTTTTTTTTTTTTTTTTTTTTTTTTTTTTTTTTTTTTTTTTTTTTTTTTTTTTTTTGGCTCATCTGTGATTTTAAAACGCTTCTGGAAGTAGTGAATTGAAGAGGTTGGAGGATTTAGGAGATATTCATCACACAAAATTCGTACTCACCTTTTAGCCATCTCTAGTTTAATACCCTGCAATGTCAAGGAAGGGCTGCACTGCATTAATTCCCACAAATTCTAGCTGGGAAATCACAGAGCCCTCACAGAGAACTCTTAAAACAGGAAATATTTCATGTGTGTGAGGTTTTACAAATTGCCCGCCCTCCCAGCTATACAGATATCATGAAAAGTCGTTTTTGAGAGAAGATTTCCCAGAAATTGAATAGTTTTCAAATGAAAATAGCAGCTTTTGTTTGGAGCATGTTTGTGCCCTCAGCCCCAGCCTGCCGAAGCACTTTGCAACCGGAGCTGGCTAAAATACCTTGGAAAAAAGCAGGAAAATGGGAGACTGCCCTCTAACGTCAACAAATCCAGGGAAAGGGGTCTGGAAAGCAGCACGGGGAGATGAAAGGGATAAGGATTGGCTCCGGATGAGCAGAATTTGAAGTAGAAAAGTAGAGGAACATCTGAAATTTGGGGGTTTCAAAAGCATCAAATGCAGCTGAGCTTCCAGGAGAAGCCAAATCCGAGCCTCAAATTCCATTTGTTTCCCAAATCCTCCCCCAGGTGAGGCTTCATCTGTTTCCTTCCTGCTTTTAGTGGGATGAACATTTATTGGGAGTGCATCAGATGATCCCTTGTGACCCCTTCTGACCTTGGCCATTCTATGATTCTGTTTTCCATTGCTAAATCCAGAATATTACATGCCAGTCGTTAAAACAGATAAAGTAAAATAAACACATCTTGGATCTGTTACCGCTTCCTATTGCAACAAACATGCTTTAAAAATATCAAAGATACCCAAAAAAGAGGAAAACTCAATATTTGTATTAATATCAAAGAGCAGTGAGCACAGGGAATGGTCCCAGTGTGAGGTCCTGCTCTGTGATTTCGACCCCAGCAGATTTTGGGGATTTGTTTTCCCTTCCTGCCCAGCAGATTTCTGTGGATTTCACATTTATGGTGTGACCACCAACTCACACCCCGGGACCAGTGCTGCTTTTCCAAGGAGAAGGGATTGGGGAATAAACTTGAAAGGTGCTCCCAAAACACTCCAGACTGCAGTGCTTAATTTTTTGATCACTCAGGCAGCTCCCAGGAATATTCACAGGGGAAGGACACCAAGGTGGATGCAAATCCAAACATGATTGAAACATCAATCACTTATTCAGGGAGGAATATTTACAGTGGGTTTTTTAACTTGACAAAGGGATAATGAAATGTTTATCCTAGGGGGGTTTAGGGGTAAATTTGATTCCAAACATTTGCAATTAATGCAGAAATTGTGTGCTCACCAAGTACTGAAAAAGGCCAGGAATGAAATAAAACCCAGAAGGGTTGAAATCAGGCTGGCCAGGACTTTTCTCCCAACAGTTTTCCATTGGAAAATGCCAGATCATAATGAATGAAGTGATCTGTGGAAATCAATCACAGCTGACAGAGTCACAGTGAGGAGCATTCCCTGCCAGCTGTCAGGCTCCTGCTCCAATCTCCTTCAGGAGCAGATCCAAGCTGGTCACCCATGGACACAATGGACACAAATCCCATGTCCTTCCCAGCCCTGGAAGGCACCAGGAGCTCCAGAGCCACTGAATCCAGTGGCACTGTGACCTTTCTGCCAGGCTGCATGACAGATTTCCTGAAGGGACACGTGCAGGTGGGTTTGGGTTTTTTCCATTTATTGTGTTTTTTTAACCTCAGAATTACCTGCACTGATTTCTGGTCTCCTGGACAAGAAAGGAGAAGCAAATCCAAGCTGAAAATTATGGCAAAACCTGGAAAAAAGCTCTCCCAGCCTCCCAAAGCACTGACTCTAAAAGAGCAGCAGATTTATTGATGTTAGCAAGTGTTCATTCCTTGTTTTCCAGATCATCCAAAGCAAGCTGAGCGCTCCTGGTGCTGAAAGGAGAGAGAAGTGCCAGCCTTGGAGAGCTGCCACCTGCACTGGCCATGCCCAAACTGCACTGCAGGTACTCCCAGGGGCTCAGGAGGCTTTCCCAAAGCCCATGACATCCCCCTGGAGGATCATCCCTGCAGCTCCTGCACCTGCACCGGTTTGGGTGGGATGGGGGGAGCAGCAGCAGGCGGGATCCACTCCCTGCTGGAGCAGCTGGAGGTTTTCCTGCAACCAAAGAAGAGTTTTATTCCTTTTTTTCCATCTTAGCTCTAGCGTGGTGTGTTTCCCAGCCCTCCAGGAGGTGTTCCCACACGCCTTGGCAGCAGTTTTGGGTACATCTGTGGAGGCTGGAGGTGCCCCTGAGCAGATGGAGCTGCTGCAGATGGCCCGGCTGGCACCCACAGGGAGGAGGGCTTGGGGTCCTTGTGCTGCCACTGGGATCTTCTTCCCAGGCACAGGGGTCAGATGGCTTCCACTGATCCCTCAGGAGCCTTGTACCTGTGATTCCAGGCTAGAAAAATCACCTGGAATGGCTTCCCCTGATCACTCAGGGTCCTTGTGCCTGTAATTCCAGGCTGGAAAACTGGAAATATCACATGGGATGGCTTCCACTGATCCCTCAGGACCCTTGTGCCTGTGATTACTGGCTAAAAGACTTTTAATATCACATGGGATAGCTGCCACTCATCCCTCAGGGTCCTTGTGCCTGTGGTTACAGACTAAAAAACTTTAATATCACATGGAATGGCTTCCACTGATCCCTCAGGAGCCTTGTGCCTGTGATTCCAGGCTGGAAAACTGGACATATCACAAGGAATGGCTTCCATTGATCCCTTAGGGTCCTTGTGCCTGTGATTCTAGGCTAAAAAACTTGAAATCTCACGTGGCCAGGTGCATTGCTGGCAGCTCGGGAGGGAGGGGCAGGGAAGGTGTTTCTAGGCTGGATGCTGCAAGCTGTTCCTGCTAAATGCTGATTAACTGCTATCTCCTTTTAATAAACACCACGAGCAGAGATGGAGCTCTCCTGCACACACTCCTGGTTTAAATTAGGATTCAGGAGAGGGATGGGAAGAGCCATTGCTGGATGTGTGGGGAGAGCAAGGGAATATTGCCGTGCTCTCCCTTTCCAGGAGCAACTTCCAACCTCTATCCCCCAAAACAAATCCCACAAATCCAGTGGGCAGAAACCAGGATGAAATCTGTCATGTTTTTATTTCATTCCAACACCTCTGTTTGGAATCTGAACTAACTTGCAGAGGAAAGCAAGGAGCCCTCCAACACCAGAATTCCAGCAGCAGGAACAACAGGCAGGCTCCAAAGGGCAGTAAAATATTCCATAACCTGTAAAAAACAGGATTCTGCAGCAGTGACTGAGGAGTTTTTTATCCTGTATGGATTTCCTTCGAATTTTAATGAAGGAAACCAAGGAACAAGGAAGATTCTCCCACTTTAACAGCAGAAAGAGTGGATTCTTTGGGAAATGAGTGGATGCCTTTTATCTTTTCCCAATGAAAACACTGCCACCAGCTGGTTCATACATGGGACTGAGGCTTTGCACAGAAAAAATTGTAGTGGGGGGGTTTTAACCCCCAGCTAAACTGGAATTGATATTTGAGGTCAATATGTTTTCAGAACAGAAAGTAATTAAATATCTGTATGCTCCATTTCCTTTTCAAACATAGGTACATGATAATAAAACAATTAATGCTTTGTGCCCTAAATATCTTGTTAAACAAAGGTGGCCAGATCATGAGGCACTTTTATCACCTTCCACCTTCATGGGCTGGTGTGACCATCTCAGATTCTGCTGCAGCTCAGACTCCTCCTCAGGTTTGTAGCTGATTATTTTTAATTAACAGTGAAATTAATTGATCTGAGGTATTTGAAATATATTTAAATGAATTTGCCTTGGGTTTTTACTGGTGTCCAACGTTTTGCTGAGTCCCTGGAGCAAACCCTGACAGCTCTGGGTTGTGAGGGAGCACAGGCAGTTCTGGGTCTTAGTGCCAAAATTTTGGGATGGTTCCACCAACTCCTTCCTCCTGATTTTGTTAAAGCTTCAGCAGTGGCAGCATTGACATTTCAGTGGCCATGGTGGGTTTTGGGACAATTCCTGTGCTCGGAATGATCATTTCAGGTTTCCTGCAGCAGCGAGAAAAACGCAGCTCAGCTTTTTAAAGCTGATGGAACAATCACCGGGAAGAGAAATGTTGTAAATGTGCTTGGAGGCACAATTCCGTGCTCAGGGGGGATTCCCAATTGATCCTGTGCTGGAGAGACAGAGGATTTATGGCAGTCTGGGCGCTGGGAGTGCAGCAGGAGATGTGTTTCGTGTCGGAGTAAATCATTTCCCTTACAGGTGCTGATCTCCTTTGGCCCCACACTCAGGTACTGACTTTTTGTGTTGGTGATTCACTTGTATTTATTGGGGGTTTTTATCTCTCAGCAAGCTGAAGCCATGAGGAATTTCAGGACCTCTTCTCCAAGCTTTGCCCTGAGGAGATTTGCCACGCTCCAAACCTGTGTCTGTGATAGCACAGAATCCTCGAGGCTGGAAAAGCCCTCCAGGATCACCCAGTCCCCACCTTGTCCCCAGCCCAGAGCCCTGAGTGCCATGTCAGGTGTTCCCTGGACACCTCCAAGGGTGGGAATTCTCCTGTTGTCCTTCTCTGGACACTCCAGAGCTCTGTGGCTCTTTACAGCCTCTGTCCTGCACCATGAGCCAAGAATTCTCCCTGGCTTTTGCAAACCTAAACCATGTTTTTCCTCTTACCTTACCATTAATATATTTAAAACGATTAAAGACATGGTTAAAAAAACAAATAGTGATAAAATTTTAAGTGAACCCAAGTTTTCCATGAGCTGGTTTCAACCCAGTAGCCCACAGCTCCTGCTTGAAGCTCTCTGAGGTGTGGGGTATTTTTCCCAAAACAATTTTCTGGAGTGTGAGACCAAATTAATTGCTTTCCTTGGAAACAAACATTTCTCTAATGATCCAATATCTCATTAGGCAGCACTGAAGCACTGGTTTTGCTCAGGGAGGACCTGGTTTGTCCTGAGCTGACAGCAGGTATTGGACTTTAAATCATCCCAGAATTGGAACTGTTTTGTCTGTGCACCTTCTACACCCCCAGAATGTCCTATTCTCCGTATCCATTGGAATTCCTGAGTGGAATATTCCCTGCTCAGCAACAACAACAAACACATTTAAATCCATTGGTTTAATTGGCTGCCAAAATTTTCCTCTGGGAGGGAATTCAGGACATTAAACATTTTACAACACTGGTGCAGATTATGTCGTGCTCCGTCCCAGCAGTGCCATTCATTTCAATGGATTGCCTGCAAAACAGGGAAGAGCCAGTGGAGAGAAGAGGGAACCCAGCCCCACGCCTGGCCTGGTGCTGACACCACCACGAGAGAGGTAAAACACCCTAAAATCACCTCTGGAAACTCAGCCAGGAGCAGAAATTTCTCTTTTTGCTGTACAATAATCCTGCTTGGAGAGGAGGATCAGGAGGATTACGCTGCAGTGAGCCAAGGGCACTCTTTTCCCCAGGGACAGACTTCTCCCAGGGATTTCGGGGAATTTGGAAGGGACCCCTTGGCATCACGTGGCCGCTGCTTTACCCTGCCTGTGGCGTGGGCATGACCTGGGAGCTCCAGGAATGTGGCTTTGGGGGATGCCACTGGAACTCCCTGCTCTCTGAGGGCACTTGGGATGGCCCCAGCACAGGTGACATCTCTGTGGCCACAGGGGACAGCTGGGTCCCTGCTCTGTGGTAGCCAGAGCCACGATGGAGCTGCAGGTGCCAAATGCTGACACTGGGTGAGGAGAAATGGGAGCAGCACTGAAAATCTCTTTGGTTTATGGATTTCACCTCACTTTCTTGGTTTTGGTTTGGTTTTTTTTCTGTCGTTGGGTCTATTTTAAGGAGGCTCAGGGGGGACCTTGTGGCTCTGCACAGCTCCTGACAGGAGGGGACAGCCGGGGGGGTCGGGCTCTGCTCCAGGGAACAGGGACAGGAGGAGAGGGAACGGCCTCAGGCTGGGCCAGGGCAGCTCAGGGTGGGCACCAGCAGGAATTTCCCCATGGAAAGGGGGATCAGGAACTGGAACTGCCCAGGGAGGGCTGGAGTGCCCATCCCTGGAGGGGTCCCAGGAATTCCTGGAGGTGGCACTCAGGCTTGTTTCAAGGTGGGGATGGGGCACAGCTGGGACTCGATGTTCTCACAGGTTTTTTCCACCTGAAATGATTCTGTGATTTTGGGATCTGATACAGAAATCAATGTATACTGCCAGCAGCAGAGGAAGATCCAGACCTGATTCTGAAATTTAAATTATTCCATAACTAAACAAAAAACTCATTCCAGGGAGATATTTGGACACCTGCCTTTTTTCAGCATCCATAAACATCATTCTCGATTCTGACAATACTACTCAATTAGAGGGTTTCTTATCAACAAAAATTAATTGAATATTTGAACTCACTTAATCAGTGAAGTCAGGATATGAAATAGTCAAATTTAAACTGAAAATGTGCACATCTATTTGGGACAGGTAAGTGCACAGTGCTGGTTTGAATTCCCTGGTAACTCATGAAGTGCCTCAGGATAATTGCACTTTAAAATTGATGTTTGGGTCTCTGACAGGCTGGGGATATCCATCTTCCAAACTACAGATTCCCGGCACAGTGGAGAACTCTGTGCTCCACGAGAGTTTATTACGAGCTGCACAGAAATCCTAATTGCACTTCGAATTGCCAGCAAGTCTGGCAGAAGAAATAGAGCATTTAAGGGTGGATCCCAACTGTTCACTGAACACGGAAAAGGATGAGGAGGGACAGGTTTGGTGTCACAGCAAAGCTGACGTGTCCCAGGAGGATGTGCTGGCTGGAGCAGGCTCCCATGGGGTGGGAGTGGACCTTGATCCCAGTGGGTTTGGGGTCAGATCCTGGGATAGCAACACACGTTCTGCAATATTGACTAGTTCAGAGTCATGTTTCTCTACAGATCTCATTAACCGTCCCCTCATTAACGACAGGGTAATTGGGCACTTCTCATTTCACAAAGAGAACGTGTTGACCTTCAGCCAAACTCAAACAGACACTTCAGGGGAAGATTTAGAAAGCTCCTTTTGGGAGAATGACAGTCGTGGCATGTCAGGCATGACAAACATCTTTATTTTCTCCCTGTGTGTTTCTGAGCCTTGACTTCTGATTCAGCACATGAACACCTGCAGGAAAAGCTGTTTTCCCAATGTTCTTGGCAGATTTCTGCTCGGGATTATTTCAGATTGCAATGTTTTGCGTGCTGATAAAATGTACCCGGGGTTCCTATTTTGATAAAGGAATTAATTAAATTAAAATTAATTAAAAAGGTTTGATAAAGGAATTAATAGAATAAAAGACAAAACAGTCCCTCTTAAAAGATGTTTGCATACATTACAGAGCTGTGAAGCTTTCTGAAGGTTGCTCATCCAAAAATGGAAACAAAAGTAACATTCACTGATGTTTTGTGCTGTAATTTAGCAGATTACCAGCTAAATATCAGGTTATTAATTGATTTCTTTTCCCAAGTCCTCCTTAGGGATACCTGGTCAAGTTTGAAGGCAGATTGAGAAAATATCTCCGGCTTTAGGAAACACGACCAGGTAGCAGAAATGGTGGTGATTTTTGGCAGAAATTTCTGCAAACAGAGCTCTTACTCCTACAGGAGATTCCTGACAAGTCCAGAACAAATATTCTGACAGCAAATCGACTCCTGAACTGCGTGAGCCAAACAATTTAAAAAATGCTGTGTGTTGACTCAGTCAAAGGTTTTCTACATTGTTGATGAACTCAGCTCTCCCAGCCTTCAAAAGAGCAATTTCTGTGATTTCTGTGGTCCTTGGAATATCCTTTGTGTTCTCCTTGCAGGAATTCATTAATACAGCAGTAATCAGTTAATTTTTACACATCTAAAAAGCCTTTTGGAGACTACAATGGGCTGTGAGCAGCGCCTTCAAATTACACCTCAGCAATTCAAATGTTTTCCCTTCAGGAATTACTCCAAGCTAACAATGCCCCCCGTTTTCCATCGTGTTTCCCATGGGAACAAGAACCTTTAGAAGCTGGAAAGAACTACCCTGAGGTGGGGAAAATAACCCAGGGAGGATGGAAAATCCAGGCTTGTGAAACCATTTGTTTCCCAGTGACGAAACTGAGAGTGTGGATTTCCGTTTTGCATTTCCAGTCCAGGCCTCAGTCAGCAAGGGGGAGGCTGAGGCCTCCATGTGTCACCACCATGTCTGCTTCAAAAGAGGTTTTTTCTTCTCCTTCTTCTTCTCCCAGGTGGCTCCTGCCTGGCACAAACAGCACTAAACCAACAAATATGGGGGGTTTGATGCTGTGAGTCAGAAAAATCAACTCCTCCCAAACAAAAGCTGAAAGAGACTCCAGAGATGGTTCAGGCCCAGATCTTGCGCTGCCTCCAAGCAAAAACATTCTTCTAAACACCGAGTCAGACAACAACCCTGCTGTGACAACAGCCAGCAGCAATGCTCCAGACACTGGGAGTGAGGAAGTCGAGACAGCTCCTGCAAGAGCAATTAGGAATTCTTCAGATGCCTCCTGTTGCCATTGAGTTGGTCTCATTTTCCTCAGTGCCAGTGGACAAGAACAGCTGGCTGGTGGTTTGTGCCCCTCAAACAGCCTCCCTTAGTCATCCTTTTCTTATATTAAACTAAATCAAAATTTTAAACTTCTTGTTAAAGAGTCGTGGGGTTTTTTGAACCTCTGCGGTTCAGCTGTGACCTTTCTGAAATTATCTCTTAAATTAAACATTTCTTTTGCAGCAGCCACAATAACAGCTCGTATTCAATATCCTCTGTCTTCCAGGAGTTCCTGAAGAATCACTGCGTGGAAAGCCACTCTTACCTGAATTTTGCCTTTCTGACTGTGTCCCATTTAATCATTTTCCTGGGGCAATCTTCAGTTCTGGTTGTTTGGGTTCTTTTCTATTTTGTGGCATTGTAATTTTTACATAAATGGAAATACTGATGAGAATCAGGCCAAGAAGAGATTCCTGTGGATGCACATGGAGTTATCCCCAAGTGCACGCAGGAATTACTTCCTGAGGGCTAGAAAACACCACTTTTTCCCAACAAACACCCAAATCATCTGATTCTACCATAAGATCTTATTACAAAATCCAGCAAATTACGCAGGAGAGGGGAAAAAAAAAAAATTCCACTTCCAAATTTCACTGCTGCTCCAAAACAAGACATGAGCTCTGTCATTAGCTTTGTTTTTGTCATCTTCTCTGTCTGGATTTTAAACTGAGCACATAAAGCAGCCGGAATTGCTGCTGGATTTGGAGGCAGGTGACATTTGTGGATGGCTGTCGTCGCCAATGATGACTCTGGTAACGCTCTAATTATGTGTGGTGAGTTGTCTCTGAGTGCTGGATGAAAAGCTCCCTGCATCATTAGGCACCTTGTTGTTTACTAAATGTCTTTTATGATCCTACAGGGGCCCCAGTGAAGGTTGTGGCAGTGATTGCGTGCGGAATTTCTATTTTTGGGGTTTTTCTAATTCAGCCGTTTGTTTTCACTCCGGGCTGGAATCTGGCGGATCGGTTCTCAGCTGAGACTGAGCTTAATTACTGAGTTTAACAGCAAAGTTCAGCGTGGCTGGATTAGACAGCTCGAGGGTGGCTCTTTTAGCATTAAAACAACATTTTCTAATATATTCTCTTTTTGGTAAAGGGTAAGAATTTTAAGGGAAAGACCGTAAAGCCTGAGGTGGATGTTGGTCTTGATCAGGGAATCATGGAATGGGTTGGGTTGGAAGGGAGCTTAAAGGTTGTCTACTCCAACCCCCGGCCATCAGCAGGAACATCTTCATCAACACTATATTCCTGGTTTTCTGTGGACAAGGGGCATCATCTCTCTGGACTTCTTCAGGTGTTTGATATTAACCATGAGCCCCTTTTTTTCTTTAAAAAAATATGTTTTCTCCCTGTATGTTTCTGAGATCGCATAGCAGATTAAATCTGTTATTTAATTATCCATCTATAATTCCAAACAGAACTTTCAGTCATAGTCCTCAAATTTAAGCACGGCTCACCTCATCCCCCCTTCCTCCAAATTATTCAGTTTAATTTTCTCTAGTGATGTGAGTAATAACACAGCAGAACATTTTACAACAAATATTCCATTATTTTCTTGTTGTTTCAAAACCATTTTATAAACATGTTTTTCTGAGTGTTTTCACTTGCAAGAGAAAGCTGCACCTCATGCGGGCGCCTCACATAATTCACCCAATAATCTCAGCACTCAATTAAATTTTAAATGTTTCTCCATTAAACACTTATTTTACCACAGTAAATAATTTAACAGGTTTTCATTTAAAAGTGTCTCACCTCACAGAGTTTTCAATCTTCCTTTTTTTAATAAAGTCACATCATCCTATTTCCTGATTCTAAAATAAATGGACTTTTACCTAAAGATTTTTTGGGCACATTCAGTGCTGTAACTCTGCACATTCATCTGCATTCACCATCTGAGTAATATGGGAAAATAAAAGAAAAATAAACTAGGAAGCGAGCTCACAAATGTGGAATCAATAGATAAAAATGAAGTGCAGTGACACTTCAACAAAACCTCCATCAGTTTCTATCCTGAGCTCCTATCCCAAATGTGGAACTACTGATTGGCACAGCTGGTAAGGACCAGGATAATTCCGAGCACAGAACTCCTCTGATGTACTCAGATAATTATCCAGACCCATCTCCTCCAGTGTTGAATCTTTCTATTCTTGAGCTTACCCAAAAATTAACTTTCTGTTGACTTTGAGCAAGGGAAACTTTCAATATCTTAAATATCATTAAAAAGCCAGTGTTCCCTGGGAATTACCTTTTATAAACAGACTGAAAGCTGAGATTTCCTCTCTGCAATCAGGAATCTTCCAGGTGGCTTTGGTGACAGAGAATTGTTTAGACAAATATTTAGGGGGTGGGAAAAATATTTTTATCTGTCCTTTTTATTTTTTATCAGAAGTCGTTTAAATTTTGCTTTCAGTTTTTAAAATCTATAGAGAGTACTGAGACATGAGAAAGGCCTGATGGGTTAAAGGTTCAGGGTGAGAGAGCAGAGATTTAGGTGGGATATTGGGAAGGAATTCTTCCCTGTGAGTGTCCAAGGCCAGGCTGGACATGGATACTGGAAGGTGTCCCTGAAATTTAGATTTCCCCTCTTTCAGCAGGTTCAGAATCACCAATTTTTATTCCCAACACCTTTTCCTGTTGCAGGACTCCAGGACAAACATAAACCTTTTCCTTTCCTTTTTTTTTATTGGTAACCAGAGCATCTGACACCAGGATAATCCAGGACTGCAGAAAATTCCGTGAGCTTGGAATTGTGTGTGGCACACGGGACTGGAGATGCTCCTTAACATCCACAGGGCTTGGCCAACACCAAACTTGCAAGTCAGGCTGAGAAAGGTCAACACCCAAAAGTTGTTTGTGCTGCTGGTAAGAGCCTAAAATGCTTTTGCAATTACAGAAACGGGCTGGAAAATATTCCTTGGGCGAGGATGTGCTGGGGATTCATTCCCTATCTTTATCTCATTCATTTCAGAACACGAGTTATATTTCCTGAGCATCATCCACGACCATGAAGTGCTTATCCCTCCATCATTGTCTCCTCATCCCTTTTTTGTTACAGACTTCGCTGGCCTGAGATTATTGTTGGAACCTGAAATGCAGGGAACTCTCAGAACTTTGGGTCTGTAAGCCAAGCTTAGAATTAAACACAGGATTTGATCTGAGACCTTGGANAGCATGGGTCCATAAGATGAAATATTTAAAGGTTGGTCAAAAACATAAATATCCTTGTGTGCAGTGTTTTATTGGCCAATAAATCCTTAAAAGGTCTTGTAACTGAGGGTCTTGTGACCTTCTGAGCCATGCAGGGAAGACGTGAGCTGAACTCACCCTTCCTGTCTGTTTAGAAGAAAAGAAAATAAATCACATCATCAAAAACAATTCAGAGGTCCCATCTCAAATTCCTTCCAAAATTCCCCACAAGTGAATTATCACAATTATGATAAACTCTTTGGAGCTGGGATAAATATTTGGACAACATCCAGCATGGTGGGACCTGCTCTGGATTGGAGCATTGAAAAGGATCTCCACAACAATCCTATGCAACACATGGAATGTTATGAGGAGTGTCTTTAAAGCCTTTTAATAGGATGTGGTTATGGATATTCTGTTGTCCTGCAGAAAATCCCATGAGGAGCCTCATGGGTATTGGAGCAACTGAGAGGAAACTTGCTTATTTCTAATTAGCTTGTATTAATTGAGAGCTTTTCATCTGTTAGTCCTAAATTAAGGGAAAATCTTTATGTCACCATTCAGAGCTGCTGTCCTTGGGCTTTCTCCTGTGGAATAACTGCAGATGTTTAGGAATTACAATTTTGAAATATTTCATTTACATTCCAACTTCAAAATTAAGCAACGACCCTTATAGATTAGGCAGAGGAATTGATTAGAGGGATGAAGGATGTTTTTGGAAAATGTCACCCTGCAGCTCCCCTCTCTCAGCAGAAGGGTTTGAGGGGGGAATTGTGTCCCTGTCCGACCCAGAGCACTCCTGAGCAGAGCTTTGGAATTTCAGGCACAGCCTATTCTCTTACACTTTGCAGTAACCCAGATGGAAGGTCACAGACACATCAGAAACATTCTTAAAAAAAAAAAAAAAAAAAAAAAAATCTTCATTTCTTTATTTTTCCCTTCAGATTTCCTTGCTGTTGGCCAAAGAAGCGCTTTGGGGATGAAGAGATTTTGTGACTTGATCAAAACCTCTCGTGTTTCTCTGGTACCTCTTTAAAACCAGCAGCAACCTTGGCAGTGTGGTCGAAGATTCCAACAGAAATTTCCACTTGGTTCCACCATTCCCATTCACCCCTCTTGGAGTGAAGGCTGTGGCTGGGATATTTTCCCAAGATTTATTTTCTGCTTTGCTCCCTGCTTTGTCCTGCTGTGGGAGGGGGGAATTCTGCACAGGAAACTCATTTTGTTCTCCTTTCATACGCCTAAAAATGACCTTGGAAAGCAGAAAATGCAAGTTGAGGGGCAGAAAAGGGGCAGGCTGAGGAAGCAGCTTGTGACAGATGTTGCTTGTGTAAAGACTAAAACAAACTGAGGTTTGAGGTTGCTCAGAAGGTAGAGCTGATGAGTAAACACAGCTAATAAATCAAGTCAATAAGTATTTGGCTATACAGGAATGAACAGGATAATCCCAGGCAAGGTTTTAATTGTTTCTGTGTGGGTTTAATGAGAGCAGGAGAGAGATGGCTGGGTCTAAACAGCTCCAGTGTGTCCTCACCCCTGCCAGGCACCTCCAGTGGGGATGGAAGCTCCAGCAGAGACCATTCCATGTTTTCTCCAGCCTTTCCTCTTCACTCCTCTGTGTCCTGCAGGAGCTCCTGCCCAGGCTTTTCCTGATCTGTCCTTGTTGTGTATAGAACGATGAGGTGAGACTCCAAGTTTTCTCATAGAATTAGAATTTTTTTTTCATTCAAACAATGTACTCTTTTTATAGAGTCTTTCATTAATAGTTACTTGATTGGTTAAATGACATGATGTTTCTCTACTACTCTTGGTTGATGTAGAGAGAGTATATTTTGAAAACATGCATGAGGAGATAATAAATTATAGTGAATAAACAGTACTTGTTATTTTGAGAATGGGAAATGTTTACAAAACTTTTATCAGTCTCATCTTGAGAACATGAAATGTTTACAAGGTTGTTCCCTTCAGAGGAAAAGTTTTCTTTGGGAAAGCTCAGGTTGTTGTTGGATTTCTCAAAAAATCTACCAAATGTCAGCCCCACAGAGATCCAGAGGCAGGAGGAGATGTCGATGTCCCTCTGGTTTGTGCTGTGCCATAAATCCAGCTGATGGATCCCTGGTGTCCCTTGTCCTGACAATTCACTCCTTGGCCATGAACCTCCTCGTTGTGCTGAGGAGATGGGAGGGGAGGAGGCTGTGGATGGGTAAAGGCAGTAAATTTGTCCCGGTGTGTTAAAAATGAGAATAAATTTCTTGATTTTGGCATCTCTGAACTCCAACTCTGCATTGCAGCACATCCCATGACTGACATCTGGGCCAGGGAGGTGGCACCCGTGCTGGCAATAAATCTGTCCCCTCCACCCTCCTGCAGAGGTCACCTGAGGAGCAGGACACTGAGCTGGAGCCCAGGACAGCTCCTTCCTTCCATCACTCACCTTGCTCCTTCTCTTGTCCCGGTGGTGCCAAGCTGCCTCTATCGGACCCTGAGTGCCAAAAGTGCTTTTGGAAAGTTTTCCATCTCTCTACTTAATTAAAAACAACTTCTGCAGCACTGGGGTGGCTCTGTCTGCTCATGAGAAGAGCCAGCCCTTGTCTCTTGAGGGGTGAAATGGAAAGTGGAGCCGTTCCAAAGAGCTCATCATGGAATCATGGAATGGCTTGGCTTGGAAGGGACCTTAAGGATGATCTTGTTCCAACACTCTCTGCTGTCCCAGGTGCTCCAAGCCCCATCCAGCCTGGCCTTGGACACTTCCAGGGATCCAGGGGCAGCCACAGCTGCTCTGAGGACCCTGTGCTAGAGCCTCACCACCCTCACAGGGAGCAATTCCTTCCTTATATCCTAACCCAAATCTATCCTCTTCTGATTTGAAACCATTTCCCCTTGTCCTGTCACTAAAATATTTGATGCTTTCTCTGCTCCAGCCTCTTCCTCCTGAGATGGGAAGGGAATAACTAAATAAAACCTCTCAGGGGGTGTGAAATGAAAAGCAAACCCAGGAACTGTCAGCCTTTAGCCAAGGATGGGGCAGGGAAGCTCCTGCTTGGACTGGGGACTCTGGCAACGAGCAGTGATGTCCCAGGTAGCCACAGGGCTGATGCTCCCAGCCCCCTGTGGCTCCTGAGATGTACTAAATATGAAATAGGACAATTCCTGGGCTGTGACAGTGCCCAGGGCTCCAGGCTGGAGTGGTGCCCGTGCTCCCTGGGGAGCTGCAGGAGCACCATGGGGAGAGGAGAGGTCACTGCTGCCCCACTCCAGGAGCTCCTCCCTCCCACAGAGCCCAGGAAATGGTGGGAACAGCGGGTTTGCCTGGCTTGGGCTGAGCATGTCGTGTCTTTTTAATTTTCTTGTTGCTTACACATGAAATAATGGTAATAGTCCCTAAAAGCTGTTATTCCCCATGCTGGGAAAACACTCTTTAGCCACCTGCTGTAAGGAGCATGTTTGAAATCCAGCATTTTCTGTAAGAATATAACCCTCACTTCTCGGGAGGTTTTACTAATCAGCTGCTGGTTTTTCAATTCTAATACCTCAGCTGTTTATTTACTTATTCAAATGACCTGTGCACTTTATTTAAAGCTAACATTTTATTTAATGTTTCTTCAGACAACCAGAATAGAATGATCAACTCTGAATTTAGAGTTTTTTCTACATTATCCTGTAATAAGGAAAAAGAAAACATAACGAAGAGACAAGAATTAAACTTTCTTGGGGAAATAACTTCTCAGCAGAGGCTTCACACCTGTCTCACTCCAGTGGCAGCGTTGTGATTGATCTGAGTAAGTTATAAATGCCATGAATATTTACATTTTTATACAGCACAGGCATTTTTCAGGCAAAAGGAATATTTAGCTCTATTGCTGTCTGCTGCTGCTTCGTGGATCCAGGTGAAACAGGGTCTGGGACTGTGCTTTGTGTTGACAGGGAGTGAGCAAAGTGCTGAGTTCTTTTCCTTCTCACGTCCTTGCTGCAGGTGGCCACATCCTTGATCCTTTGGTCTTCCATAAACCAGAAGGAAAAGCTGTGGAAACACGCACTGGCTGCCTTCCAGCGTGGGAGATCCTGCACTGAATGCACAACGAGGACTTTGCAAAGAAGATTCTGGGCCTCTTTTGTCCCCTCCCTGAAGGGTTCTTTATTCCTCTCCCACAGTGTTCAGGAAACAGGGAGTTGTTAATATTCCAATCATTGTCATTCGAATCTGAGAAATGACATTTAGGTATTCTGCTGGAGTAAATCTCAGGCCACGGGATCATTTAGGGTGGGAAAGCCCTCTGGGATCATCAAGTCCAAGCTGTGCACAATGCCCAGAGCACTGAGTGCCACCTCCAGGAATTCCTTGGACACTTTCAGGGATGAGCACTCCAGGGGAGCCCATTCCAATGTTTAACCACCCTTTCCATGGGGAAATTCCTGCTGGTGCCCACCCTGAGCTGCCCTGGCCCAGCCTGGGGCTGTTCCCTCTCCTCCTGTCCCTGTTCCCTGGAGCAGAGCCCGACCCCCCCGGCTGTCCCCTCCTGGCAGGAGCTGTGCAGAGCCACAAGGTCCCCCCTGACCCTCCTTTGCTCCAGGCTCAGCCCCTTCCCAGCTCCCAGTGTCTCCATTAAAATGATGAAATGAAATTTTCCACCACTCCAGGCCTCCTCCTCAGCTCGGAGCCCCACAGGTCCCGTCCCAGCTCAGAGGGGTCGGGGTGGCCTCACCAGGAGCATTTTCTTTTTCATTTTATCCACACTGTGCCTCATCCCCCCAGGCCCTCATGGGCACATTCTGATTCTCAGCAGTTATTCAATTTTATGAGCAGGAGAATTTGTGGAAGAAGGTCAAAGAAGATTAATAAGGGACAAGGTGTCTAATAACTACACAATAGTAGACAAAAATAGGAGAGTGATCAGTGCTCACACTGAGCTGCTTGAACTTATTACCCTGCATTAGCAGCATTCCTAATTTAAAACTTCAATAAACTCCCAGCCTCTTTGGGCCAAGATAGATGTTGCTGCTGGTTTTATTAGCTCCACAATGGGCAGAAGCTTTATGCAACGTGATTATCCTGCAGAAGCCAACACCTCATCACTCCGGGAACGTTCTCATGAGCAGCTAAAAGGGACAGAATCAGACCAAACACAGTCTTGAGACAGCATGGTTTCACCTTCAGCTTGGAACTGCTGTGGAGCAGAGGTCACTCAATCTTGGAACAGATGGCAAAGAGGTGGAAGGCTCCAAATAGCAAAGCTCAGACGTCCCAGAATCCCAGGTTTGGGTTGGAGAGGACCTTAGAGATCAGCCAGTTCCACCCCTCCATGGACCAGGGACACCTCCATGGACCAGGCTGCTCCAAGCCCCATCCAGCCCCAAGCTGTGAGCCAGGTGATCCCTCATGGAGCTGCTCTCTTTCCCTGTGTTCCTTCACGTTCCATACACTTTATTCAATCATGATTGTCACCTTAAGGAGGTTATTCCTCAATCCAGGACTTTCTGGCCCTTCTTTCTCCTATTACACAGCATATTTATTTATCTCCCTCTCCCAGCTGCAGCTCAGGTGTTGGATGCACCAAACACCTCCTCCCACACTCCAGGTGCTGCTTGCTTGGGCCAGGTGTCTCTGGAGTCAGGGACACACAGCTGGGACAGATCTTCTGCCTCTGGCCAGCAGTTCCTTCCCTCTTTGCCCTCTCACCCCAAAGAATTTGGGGATTTTTGCCCCGGCACAGCTCCCCCTGCCCCAGGTGGAAGGGATGAGCAGTGAGGAGAGGCAGTGTGCTCAGCACCAGCTCTGGGCTGGGTTTGGGCTCCTTGGGGCCTCTCCCAGCAGCAGCAGAAGGACACAGAGGGATCCCCATCCCAAAGGGATTGGCTGCAGTGCAGGGAGCCAGAGCTGGAGCTGCCACTCTCAGGCCAAAGCCCGTGGCCACCTTCACTGGGGACAAAGGGAAGGACAAACAACACGATTTGATCTTCACGGGGCAAAGCCTCGGCAGGAAAAACCATCCCTGGTGGGCAGAGTTTGGGACAAGGCTCTGGAATGTGCTGGGTGGGGAGGGGATGATTTGGGCAGGCTGAAAAACCAGCCTGGGCTGAGGGATGAGCAAGGAGGGTCAGCAGTGATTAGCAAATAATCCAATTATTCTGTCCATGGAGGGAAGGGGTGGGAGATGTTCTCCACACCTGAGGCTGCTGCCCTGGCAGGCAGGGAGGAGCAGATCAGGCAGGAGAGGGGCTGCAGGAGTGTGGGGCTCGATTCCCATGCACTGCTTAGCTCACTAAAGCTAATTCACTTCCCTCCCACTACTCCATTTAATTCCCATGCCCTTCAGGGCTGGAATCCAGCATGCTCCTGCCAGAGGCCAGCAGAAAGACCACGTAAAGGTCAGGTGAGTGTCTGAAAAATAAAATTACAGAAGGCACTGATTGCTTTATTAAAGGTTTTATCTCCTTGTTTAAAAAAAAAGAAAAAAAAAAGGAGTAACTTTTGAAGGGATTGATGCTGTCAAATGTCAAAAAAAGAGAATACTTCTGAAGGGAAGGGTGATTATTTAAGCTGTTTAAGAAAATGGAATTGTTGATGTTTTTTATTTTTCCTTTTGAAGGAATGGGTGATGATTTAAAATATTTTTCAAAAAAAGGGATTGTTGATGTTTTTTTTTTTACTTTTTGAAGGGTTTGTTGATGATTTCAAATGTTAAAAAAAGAGAATACTTCTGAAGGGAAGGGTGATTATTTAAGCTGTTTAAGAAAATGGAATTGTTGATGTTTTTTATTTTTCCTTTTGAAGGAATGGGTGATGATTTAAAATATTTTTCAAAAAAAGGGATTGTTGATGTTTTTTTTTTTACTTTTTGAAGGGTTTGTTGATGATTTGAAATGTTTCACATTTTTGGAGTCACAGAGTTGTATCGTGAGAGAAAACAACCACATCCTCTGTGTGTCCTTGCAGGATTTCATTGTTTGGTTGGTGACAAGCAGAGCAATTAAAACTGAAGGCAAATCCTTTGCACTGAGTCATATTGTGCAAATATTTTCCTTTTTGGGGTTGAGCTACTCTGGGTTTAAGCTCTGCCAGAAGCCTGGATTATGATTTTGTTGTGTGTGCTGATGGTTTAGTGCTGTGTGTGAGAGAAGGAAAGCTTTAGAGAATCCAGGGTGAGGTTTTTTAGAATTTCAGTTTTATTTTGCAAACACCCACTGTCCCAGGCTGCTCCCAGACCCAATGTCCAACCTGGCCTTGGATGGCAAGAGGAGTTTTTTTAGTCAGGGGTGGCTCCCTCCTCCCAGCTGCAGGGGCCTGGTTTTATTTTGGTCATTTGGTGGAAAAATTTACATCCGTTCCTGCAGGGGCTGCCATTGCTACCCCAAAATAATTTGATTTTCAGGGCCATGAGTCTATTTCTGCTGTTTTCTGCATGTTCTCCCTCACTTAAAACAAATATAAATATGAACTTTAGCCCTGCCTCAGAAACAATCTTCATTTGTCTCATTTCCCTGCATTTTGGGGCATTTTGGTGCCTTCAATATCACTTGAATCAGTAAAAACAAGCAGAGCATAATTTTGCTCTCTGATTTTTTTTTTTGTCATTGGTTGGAATTCTTCTCATTAGAGGAAAGAAACTGCTCACTAAATATCCCACATTTATAATGAGCACTTTTGCACAGCACAATTTCCCCTGTTAAATTCCAACTTTCTGAATCTCTGCTGCAAATTAATTGCATCTCAGGAGGACAAATTTAAAACAGCCCAATAAAGAAAAAAATGGGGGTTGCAGACAATTTGGAAGTAGAAATTATGCAGTGAACAATTCCTTTTATCTCTTGGATTTGTGTGAATCACTGAACCACACTCCTGCCATGGCTTAGAGAGGCTGCAGAGGAGAAAAACAGAGCTGAGGCCTCACCTAACCATGGCAGGGCAATAAAATAATTAAATAGCCTGGGGGTGGTTTAATTCCTTTAATTCTTGAGGGTTTTTTTCCCCAAATAAATGTCAGAAATGATGTTTAACATTCTGATATCTATTACAGTAATTAATATCTCCGTGTCCAAGGTCTGGCAGGGACTTTCCAGGCAATTAATCCCACGAGGTGAGTTAATGCCACGCTCTCCACAGATGAGTTCTGAAGGAAAAAGGGTTTAATTGGCTGAACCAGATCCATTAAAATCAATGGGATGTGGGATCTGTGACTTTGAGCTGGGCTTTAGGGCTGCTCCAAGCTCATGGAGCTGCCAGGAGGACACGGTGACCCAACCTTGGGGTGTCCAACCCCATCCCACCTCTGGGGCAGCACCAGGGATTCTGTGCACAAATGTGGGTGGGAAGAGCAGGGATTTGTCACTTGGGTGCTCTGGATGGAAAAACTAAAAAAAAAATAAAATTAAAAGCTTTGGAGAGCTTGGGAGGGAGAATTTGGGCTTTGTGTGACATCAGGGATGTCCTGCTCCTGACTCACAAGTATTTTTCTCTGAGGTAAAATCCTTCAGTCCTTTTCTGTAAAAAATCTTCTACAAAAAAATCTTGTAGGTCTCTACGAGTTTCTTGGGGTACAGCAAAATCTGACTGAAAATCAATAAATCTGATATTCCATAGAGCAGAGATTTTCCTCAAAGTGAAATTTGCTGAACCATGAGTGTGATTTCAACTTCATTTTTTATCATTGGAGTATCTACAGGAATTACTGGATTGCTATCACAACAAATGCATCAAATCAACATTCCTCTGGGATGACTTTTTATTTACTTTGGGATTTTTATTGGTATTTTTTAATTACAGAGGAAAAGGTGTGTTAAAAAAAACTGGAAGGAAAATGTTTCTTTGGAGTTATTAGGAAATTCAGGGTCAGGATATTCTGTGATGTACAGTTAAAAAACTGATTTGAGAACCTGAACCTTGAGTGTGGTTTTTACTGCTGATATATGAGGAACAAATCAACAGAGCAGGAAATGGAAAATGTGGCTGCAAACCTCTCTTTTCTCAAACTTTTTCTGTGGATACACCTCTGTGCCATTCAGAATTCGAGATTATTTTTTATCTGTTTTTTGTTATGGCTGTTTTACTTTCAGATTCTCTGAACAGACAGAAATAGCTGTTTAAAAGGTGCCAAAAGGTGCCAAAATTTTATTGGGGTTTTGTTCAGGGTCGTTTCCCCTTGCAGTTCTGCAATGAAACAAATCCCATTTCTCCTGAGTTAAATGCAAAGCAGCCACGGATCAAAGGCCAGGAGCTGACCAATATTTGCAATATTTGGTCTCAGTGAAATCAAACTTGCTTTCAGCTGTTGATTTTTTTTTAAACCACTTGAAAAATCACAGGATCATAGAATGGTTTTGATTAGAAGGGACAGAGTTCATGACGAGCTCAGACTCTCCAAGGCAGAGTCAAATGAAGTGTTAAAGGTGAGTGGCTGAAAGTACAAACACTGGCAAGGAGTTTTTTAGGGAAGATCTCAGCTGATCAGTAAAATCTGCACAAAATCTGACCCAGGCTGGGTCAAACCGCTTGGTTTGGGGCTTGAAACAGCTGCCAGAGGTTGTAAATCCAAACACAATTCCACAGAAGTGGGCCCCAAAGAACCATAAACCAGCAGGAGATGAAACTCTCTCCCATTTTACAGCTGCCAAAAAGAGAGCAGAGAGCCTCCAGTGTCACCTGTTGTCACCTTGTCCTCCAGGTGAGCAGAGGGGGATCCCAAATGACGACAGCAGAGGTGCAGATGATCCCTGATGTCCTTCAGGAAAAGGATGGAGAGCCCAGGAATCCGGTGGGATCTGGGAATCCTGGCAGCCCTGGAGCACCAGCTGCAGGGAGGAGGGGGGTGCTGTGTCTCCAACACCTCCACCAGGAGGGTTTTTCCAATATTTTGATGAAGTTTGGGTGGAAATCAAGCTGGCATCCCTGGCTGAGCAGATATCCAGCTGCCAGGATCCCAGCCTGCATCCTTCTGGCATCCAAGGAGACACAAATGGGGTTTGTTCCTGGGCCAGCACAGGAAACCTGGGAGTAAATCCCAGAGCCTGATGGAAACACTCACAAGGAATTCAGACCCCCAGCAGGTCCTTCAGGAGACAATCCCTGCCCTGCCTTGCCATTAAAAGTGCATTTTGCAGGAATTAATTATCTATTAATAATGGATGGGAAATTCCAGCGCTCCCAAATCAGGGATGGGTTTGTTTTTTTTTTGGGATCAGGGGATGCTCCTCAAGCACTTCCCTCTCTGCAGGGAAACTGCTGCAGGGCTCCCAGGGACACCATGAGAAATGGCTGGGAATTTTGGGACAAATGTGGTGTTTTTAATAATTATGGAGAAGAAATCCTTCAGTTTCTCCATTCTGTCCTCACAAACACAAAGAGTTTCCTGCTCTGCAGCCACACAAACCCCACCACTGATGTGCTTTACATGAACTGACTTGTGGGAGATTCCTGCTATTTTTTTGGGCCACACATTCCTAAACAAGCAGCTCATTTGCATATAATTAATTAAAACTTTTTCATAAAATTAGTAAAATATTATTTATTTGTATTTTTCCTCCGTAAAAAGCAGGTGTTGCACCCCCAGAGTTCCACGAACTGATGACACTTCATACCAACAGGTTTGAACACTAGAAAATTCAAATTTCATACCAACAGGTTTGAACAAGAGAAAATTTAAATATCTCGTACCCAAGTTCCCAGAAGTAAAATAGGAAATAGAAATACAATGTACAGAACTTTAGAATATTTGTATGTCCTCTTTTATACAACATTTATTTTTATACCACACGTTGTCTAAGCCTGGCAGATCAGGAAATAGGGAGGGGAAAAATGGAATTCTGTTATGTCTGAAAAGGTTATTTTAGGTGAGTTTAGATATTTCTGAAAGGCAATCATTATAATTCGGGTTTGTTTTCTTTTTGCAGGTCACAATAGTGAAACTGGAGGAAGTTTTAAGGCTGGACAGGGCTTGGAGCAACGCGGGACAGTGGAAGTGGGATGAGCTTTAAGGTCCCTCCCGGCCCATTCCTGGTGGGAAATACCCCCGGGAATTTCCTGCTGGCTCGCCCCGGCCGCATTTTTGGGGGATTTGTGGCAGGATCGGTGCCAGCAGCAGCAGCAGGAGCCGGTGCCGGTGCCGCTAGATGGCATCGCCAGCCCACGATTCACCCGTGCCTGCTGTGCCCGGGGAATGACGCCGGGAGAACTCCAGATCCGGCGAGCCGGGCACAGCCGGGAGCGGGAGCATCCCCCGGGATGGGCTGGAGAGAACCTTAAAGCTCATCCAGTTCTNCTGATGTCCTTCAGGAAAAGGATGGAGAGCCCAGGAATCCGGTGGGATCTGGGAATCCTGGCAGCCCTGGAGCACCAGCTGCAGGGAGGAGGGGGGTGCAGTGTCTCCAACACCTCCACCAGGAGGGTTTTTCCAATATTTTGATGAAGTTTGGGTGGAAATCAAGCTGGCATCCCTGGCTGAGCAGATATCCAGCTGCCAGGATCCCAGCCTGCATCCTTCTGGCATCCAAGGAGACACAAGTGGGGTTTGTCCCTGGGCCAGCACAGGAAACCTGGGAGTAAATCCCAGAGCCTGATGGAAACACTCACAAGGAATTCAGACCCCCAGCAGGTCCTTCAGGAGACAATCCCTGCCCTGCCTTGCCATTAAAAGTGCATTTTGCAGGAATTAATTATCTATTAATAATGGATGGGAAATTCCAGCGCTCCCAAATCAGGGATGGGGTTTTTTGGGACCAGGGGATGCTCCTCAAGCACTTCCCTCTCTGCAGGGAAACTGCTGCAGGGCTCCCAGGGACACCATGAGAAATGGCTGGGAATTTTGGGACAAACGTGGTGTTTTTACTAATTATGGAGAAGAAATCCTTCAGTTTCTCCATTCTGTCCTCACAAACACAAAGAGTTTCCTGCTCTGCAGCCACACAAACCCCACCACTGATGTGCTTTACATGAACTGACTTGTGGGAGATTCCTGCTATTTTTTTGGGCCACACATTCCTAAACAAGCAGCTCATTTGCATGTAATTAATTAAAACTTTTTCATAAAATTAGTAAAATATTATTTATTTGTATTTTTCCTCCGTAAAAAGCAGGTGTTGCACCCCCAGAGTTCCACGAACTGATGACACTTCATACCAACAGGTTTGAACACTAGAAAATTCAAATTTCATACCAACAGGTTTGAACAAGAGAAAATTTAAATATCTCGTACCCAAGTTCCCAGAAGTAAAATAGGAAATAGAAATACAATGTACAGAATTTTAGAATATTTGTATGTCCTCTTTTATACAACATTTATTTTTATACCACACGTTCTCTAAGCCTGGCAGATCAGGAAATAGGGGAGGGGAAAAATGGAATTCTGTTATGTCTGAAAAGGTTATTTTAGGTGAGTTTAGATATTTCTGAAAGGCAATCATTATAATTCGGGTTTGTTTTCTTTTTGCAGGTCACAATAGTGAAACTGGAGGAAGTTTTAAGGCTGGACAGGGCTTGGAGCAACGTGGGACAGTGGAAGTGGGATGAGCTTTAAGGTCCCTCCCGGCCCATTCCTGGTGGGAAATACCCCCGGGAATTTCCTGCTGGCTCGCCCCGGCCGCATTTTTGGGGGATTTGTGGCAGGATCGGTGCCAGCAGCAGCAGCAGGAGCCGGTGCCGGTGCCGCTAGATGGCATCGCCAGCCCACGATTCACCCGTGCCTGCTGTGCCCGGGGAATGACGCCGGGAGAACTCCAGATCCGGCGAGCCGGGCACAGCCGGGAGCGGGAGCATCCCCCGGGATGGGTTGGAGAGAACCTTAAAGCCCATCCAGTTCTTAAACATCATCCAGTTCTGTCCCCTGCCATGGCAGGGACCCCTTCCCCTGTCCCAGGTGCTCCAGCCCCAGTGTCCAGCCTGGCCTTGGGCACTGCCAGGGATCCAGGGGCAGCCCCAGCTGCTCTGGGCACCTGTGCCAGGGCCTGCCCACCCTTTGAGTAAAGAATTTTTTCCTAATGTCCCATCTCATGGGACCATCCTTTTCCTAATGTCTCATTTCAAAGCCATCCCTCTTTTCCTGCTGCTCCATCCCTTGCAAATAGTTTCCCTTGGATTTTCCCGCAGCTCCTTCAGGCACTGCGGGGCCACAACGAGCTCACCCCAAACCTTCTCCTCTGCAGGTGAGCAATCCCAGCAGAGCTGCTCCATCCTCTGGGCTCTGCGCTCACCTCCCCCCGCCCTCCATTCCCAACTCCCCCCGTTTATCCCGGCCCCTCTCCCGTTCCCCCGCACCTGCGGGGCGGTGCCGGGCGGGGCGGGACCTTCGGGGGCGGAGGGAGGGCTCACCCTGGGGTCCCTGCTATTCATCCAGGTGGCTCCGAGCTGTCCCCGGCCCAGGCACCCCTTGGGGGTGGCAGCAGGGAGGGGTTGGGCGGGCGCGGAGCTTCTCTGTCCGCAGGCAAAGGCAGCTGCTGGGCGCTGGAACCCTCCGACTGCGGGAAGATGTTCCACAAGGGGAATTTCAGGAGGAGGAGGAGGCGGCCGGAGCGGCGGAGGGGAGCGGGGACAGCGGTGGGGACCAGCGGGTGGCACGGCCACTCCCGGCTGCGGGCACGGTGAGCGGCTCACCCCAGCTCAGCCTGGGCACGAGAGAGGGACGATGTTGTACCGCGGAAATGTGAGTTTTATACAGAATCGGTAATTCCAGGGGCAGGGGATGGGTGCGCTGAGCGCCGCGCGGTGTCCGCAGTGCTGTCCCCTCCTTGTCCCCCTGTCCCTCCTTGTCCCCCGTCCCTCTTTCTGTCCCCGTCCCGTCCCACCAGAAGGGTGGAAAGGCTTTCATCTCCTGCCACGCAGCTGGCCCGGGCAGCTTTTCATGGCCAGGAGCAAAGCCGAGCTCCCTGCCAGCCCTCCCGGCTGGGTTAGGGCAGGGTTTGGTGTCCCAGAGGTGCCGGGAGATGCTCGGGGTGCTCACCTGGAGAAGGGTCCAGGGAGACCTCGGAGCCCTTCCCAGGATTTAAAGTCAGCTTTTAAAGGAGGGAGAAAGAATTCTTATCTCGAGGAGCAATGGCTTTAATCTCAAAGAGGGGAGGTTTAGATCTTGGGAGAAAATTCTTTACTCAGAAAGTGCTGAGCACTGGCACAGGTGCCCAGAGCAGCTGGGGCTGCCCCTGGATCCCTGGCAGTGCCCAAGGCCAGGCTGGAGCAGCCTGGGACAGTGGGAGGTGTCCCTGCCATGCCGGGGTGGCACTGGGGGGGATTTAAGGTCCCTTCCAGCCCCAGCCCCCCATCCTCTGCAGCATTTCTAGCCAAACCCCCTTAATTTCCCCCCAAACACAATCCATGCCAGCCTGTGGAGCCGACCACAATTTGTACAAAGAATTTCAGGTTTAATCGAGCATCCAAAACAAAAAGCTGATAATTCAAACTTTGTGTGTATTACAATGGGGCTATAAAACAAATTTGTACCAACAAAACCCCACAAAAACTGTCTGAGAATCTGAAAAATGTCAGAGATTGAAGTCCTTGGTGAGAGGGAAGAATCAACTGTACAAAGTAAGTTTTTCTTGGCCTAAAATGTAGTAAATTGTGTTTAAAAAAGATCTGGTTACAAATATCCAACCTGAGTAGATTTAAAGTGAAGGAAAGAACAAACTGAACTTGTCAGCCAATACCTAGTGAGGGTCTATGTAGATACATTTATTTTTTATTAATTCCCTATTTGAAAAAAAAAAGGTGCCTTATCCAGGAAAATTTACACAAAAAAAGGAAATGAAATTTCTGGAATGGAATTTAAAATATTTCAGGCAGAATCTCTTTGTTGCCATTGTTATTTTCACAGGGTTTTTGAGGAAGAAGGCATTCAATAACCTCAGTTTCCTTTTCCAGGAGGGTGGGCTCCTGTTCAAGGGGCTGGAGTGGGACATTCACTCCCTGAGGAATGGGCGCACTTGTGACATGGGAAGGATGGAGAGGCTCCTGCCTGGCACAGCTGGAGTAAAATTCCCAGAAGTAAAATAGAAAATAAAATAGGAAATAGAAATACAATGTACAGAACTTTAGAATATTTGTATGCCCTCTTTTATACAACACTTATTTTTATACTACACATTCTCTAAGCCTGGCAGATCAGGAAATAGGGGAGGTGAAAAATGGAATTCTGATATGCCTGAAAAAGTTATTTTAGGTGAGTTTAGATATTTCTGAAGGCAATATTTAGATATTTCTAAATTATCAAACAATTAGATAATTTAGAAATATTTAATAATTTATCATTTGTAATTATAATAATTAATATTTAATAATTTAATAATTTCTAAGTGATCTAATATTTAGATATTTCTAAAGGCAATCATGATAATTCGGGTTTGTTTTCTTTTTGCAGGTCACAATAGTCAAAGGAGGACCCTCCCCAAGACACACAAAACCAGTGCCAGGGGGGTGTGACAGCAGGAGGGTTATTTTGTTTGTCACTGGTTTGTCACTGGTTTCTGTGCCTGTGTGACAGGTAAGAATTGCAGGACTCAGGTAAGAATTGCAGGATGTCCTTGATGCCATTTCTGCTGTCTCCTGGTCATGGAAATATTAGAAATCCAGTGGTGGGATTGATTTCTGTGCAGGGCCAGGAGCTGGAATCACTGATCCTGATGGGTCCCCCCCAAGATGAGGATATTTTGTGATTCTGTTCCATAATTCCTGCTGGAATTTGGAGCAATTTGTGCCTCCTGTGCTGTCAGCCACTGGTGAGACACCAAGGAAGCAGCATTTTCACCATTTCCCCCTCAATAAACCAAACAGGACTGAAAAGGTTTCACTGGTTGAGGGAGTACCCAAAGAGAGCCAGAAATCCATGGTCCATTTCAGCCAGGATGCACTGGAGAATTGGAATTACACCAGTAAACTATGGAAAAGCTTGGGAAGTGACAGAATTCTGGAAGCTCCACTCTGAGCTGGGCTTTTCACAGGGGGAGGTGCAGCCCTGGCCAGGAAACAACAGCCTGGGTTCATTCTTTTCATTATTCCAGGAGAAACCCATGGAAATGGGGATCTGGGCTGTTCCTTGTCCATCAGGATAAATATCCAGGATTTCTGTGCTCTGGAACAACGTGCTGGCCCAAATAAGGAAGGGAAGGAGCTGTCAGAACCTCATAAATCAGGATTTTGGGAACAGGCAGAGATGCATGAAAGGAGAGTTTGCACTTTGGAACATTTGATTTTGGGGCTGTGCTGTGAGCCCAGCTCAGGGCTGGAGGTTCCCAAAAAACAACCCCAGCCCTCCCCATCCCTGGCAGCTTCTCCTCTCAAAAAGGGCTGGGCAGAGCCTGGCACTGCAGGGTGACCTCTGCTCATGGGAATTTTGGTGGTGTGCAAGCAGTGCCTGTGGGTGTCCTCTGGATTAGCCTGGAGGAATGGAAAATACCCCAAAAACCCCAGGGAATGCCCCCTGGCTGGGCAGGGGCTGGAGAGCAGAGCTGGAGGTTTCACTCATTCAGCAACGAGTATGAATTATTTTCCTGGCTTTAATTGCTGTTATTGTAGTCTCAGTTCTATTTTAATCCAGTTGCAAAAGCAATAAATCTCTATTTTCAGTGTGATTATCACTCAGGAGGAGCCCATCACAAATGCAAACAGGATGTGATAAATCAGATTTACTTCTCCTTTTTTTCTTTTCAATTTTCCCTCTGCTCCAACACTTGCTGTGATAAATCCTTGTTAAGCACTAGGATTTCCCTGGGCTTTACTGTGGGATAACACAGCTTCCCAGGATTTTTTTTTTTTTTGCTGGAAAACAGAACAGGGAATATTAAATTTTATGTTGTGGGAGGAAAATAAAGCAAAACTGAGTTTCCAGGTTCTTGGGAGTCATCAGGGCTGAAGGGAAAGGAAGTTGTAAGTAGTTGTTATTACATAAAAATATCAGGAAGGAAAATATCAGAAAGGAAAATATCAGGAATGAAAATATCATTTTCTATGGGTTGTCTAGAATTCCAAGCTGCAGGAGATGGAAATTCAAGTCCTGGAGGAAAATCCTTGGTAAAATCTGTGGTTGGATGTGAATGGTTCTTCTCGCAACGAGCAGGACCCAGCCCAGGGTGGTGTCTGGGGTTTTTGGGATTGTGCCATTCCCTGGGAGGACCAAATGCTGCTCCTGCAGGACTCCAGCTCCTCTCCCTCTGCTCCCAGGGGCTCCAGGCCCTGGGCAGCTCCTGGGGAGAGCTGGATTTGTTGCCTTGGGGGTGGAATTGGTTTTTCCTGCTGAAATGGTGCTCACAGTTGTGAGAATTTTGTGAAATTCTCACTAAACTCTGTGAGAATTTGGGATTCTTGTCCCACTCCCAGCACTCAGCTCTAGGATTCCTTCTTGCCCAGAGCAGCTGTGGCTGCCCCTGGATCCCTGGCAGTGCCCAAGGCCAGGTTGGAGCACCTGGGACAGTGGAAGGTGTCCCTGCCATGGCAGAGGTGGGATGGGATGGATTTTAACCCATCCTGGAATTTGGGCACCCAAATTTGCCAAGCCCAGCTCCTTGTCCCACTCCTTGGGACCCTCTGGAAATGCTGGATTTTTCTGGAGAATGTCCTGGGACACTCCTGGAGGGGAACAATTCCAGTCAGCAGAATTGCAGAAGGGGCAATGGTGTCTTCAAGGAGGGGAAAATTGAGTTATAAAACACCTCTGGTGCTGACTCTGAGATCAGCTGGGTGGAACAGGGACTAAAACTCTGCTCCTGCCTGAGCAGTGGCATTTAAAAGCCCAGCTTAAGCCTGTAAACCAGGATTAATCTGTTCTTTGCACTGAATTTTCAGCCAATACGACAGCACATGGCTTAGCTGGGTTTGCCTTTCTTTTAAGGAAAACATTTCTTCATCACCTGGATAACCACAGAGAAAAAGGGAAGAATTTTATATTCTGGGGTCATTTCTGCTGGGCAGGGTCTTCATCCTTCATTTCACACCCTTGTGTTCATCAGAGGCTCCTGGAGGCAGAGAATTCCTTTTAACCCTCCTGTTCTCACATTTATCCCATGCCCTGGGGTAAATCCTTTAATGTATATTTCTAAACACTCTGGAGACTTTTGACAAAACTCAGTCACAGCTGTTTGAAAGTCTTCAGCTGCTCCATTTCACTGCCCAGAAATTTGTTTGCTGTCTGAAGGGTTTCTCCAAAGCTGACTGAGATTCTTGGGGATCAATGTCAGAGCCCATTTGTGCCCTTAAAACTTTGTGGAGGATTTCCAGAGGAATTCAGTCCCTCTGGGAGCTCTCCCTGGAAGTGGAGTGGGGATTTCTAGCAGTACAGTGCCTTTTGGAGTTCATTTAATATTCTGTTTTCTGTGTTTAATGTGAGCATTTGGGGTTTGTGCCTCGCCTCAGCTGATGGAGAGCTGAGCTGATAAATTGTGTGTGGGTTTTGTGGGGAACATTTATCTGGGAACTCGAGAAAAACTCTCCTGAGTCAGTTTTATAACAAAGCTGAAGGAGATTTGATATCTCCTAACAAGACATCCAGGATGGGAAAAGCAGCAGGAGTTCTCCTTATTCCTTACAGGAGCTGTAAAAAGTGGGATAAAATGCAGCAATGAGCTTGTAAAAGCCAACTGCTCATGCCTGGGATCCACAGGGAAACCTGGGTGCTCCTCAGGTGGCTGGAATGAGAAATCAGAGTGGGCCTGGATCTGATCAAACCCAGCAGAACCCAACAGAAAATCTCCTCACGGACCAAACGTGCTCAGGGTGGGCTGAGAAAAAGCCCAGAGGAGACAGCCTGGGGTGAGTTATTCAAGAAGAATGGAAATTCTGGGGGATTTACCACAGGATAGGGTTGGAATGACCTCAAAGCTCATCCCATCCCACCCCTGCCCTGGCAGGGACACCTCCCACTGTCCCAGGTGCTCCAACCTGGCCTTGGGCACTGCCAGGGGTCCAGGCTGAAAATAACATTTAAAACTCCATTGATCTGGCCATTTCAGTGTGGCTTTCTCTGGGCACCTGTGCCAGGGCCTGCCCACCCTCACAGGGAACAATTCCTAATTCCCAATCTCCCACCCAGCCCTGCCCTCTGGCAGTGGAAGCCATTCCCTGTGTCCTGTCCCTCCATCCCTTGTCCCCAGTCCCTCTCCAGCTCTCCTGGAGCCCCCTCAGGCCCTGGAAGGGCTCTGAGCTCTCCCTGGAGCTTCTCCTCTCCAGGCCAAAGAGTTCCCATTTTACTTCCCTTAAGCTTGGAATTTTTGGAAGAACCCAATTAAAGCCAAACCATTTCATTGGAGTTGTACAAATTTCATTGGAGTTGTACAAATTTCATTGGAGTTCTTGTTCTTTGCCATTTGGGAGTTCATTCACCCATTGGAAAGATTTAAATGATACTAATTTCAATAATGTCAATCCCATTACTCAGAATATATTTTCATCTCTCACCCTAAACCCTTATCTTACCCTAAAATCTCTTCTTTGAAATGGATCCTTTTTTAATTGCTGGAGAGACTTTTCCCATCTGGTCCCACCTTGGATTTCAGCACCGTGGGGTGCTGGGAGGTTTTTACTGCTTGGAGGATAAAAAGATCCCATTTCCATCCTGACACTGACAAATTGAACCCTTTTATTTGCTGCACTTCCAACAGAAACCTGCCTGCCACATCCAGGAAGGAATGTCCAACATTTCCCTCTCAAAAGGGTTTGGAGGAAGCAGAATCCCTGCAGGCAAATTCCCCATCCCTGCCCAGCCAAGCACCTGTCCCAGGGGGAGGAGGGGGCTCAGCCCCTGGATAAAAGCACATTTTATTCCATATTAAACATTTCTGTTCCAAGTTCATATTCCAAAATATGTCCCACATTTATTTATGGAAGTTTTAGGCTGGTGTGCCACAAAAAGGAATTTTTAAGTGTTGAAAATGCAGGGGTTTCATTTTGCCAGCTGTAATTAAATCACTGAAATGATTTATCCACTCTGTTATCACATCTGAGGGATCTTTTCTCCCAACCTGGAGGAAAATAAAACCCCCAGATGAGAATGAGAGTGCTCTCAGCCTGAATGAACACTAACAAGTAGCTCCAGCTGCTTGTGGTTTCCAGGAGAGGAAAATCCAAACTAAACCCTTCTTCAAGCTGCTTTATGACTTGCAGATTAAAGTCATATTTCATATATTTTCGTATTTGCATCAAAATTCAGCTTGGGTACAGATCTGTGTACAAAAAGTGTGTTGGTCTCTCCTTTTTGGGGGTTTCAGAATTGCCAGGGAATATTTTCTGTTCAATATTTTTTATCAAGAGGCTTTGGTTGGGACTTCAGGGCTTCCCAGAAAAATAAAAAAATTTCCTCTCGAAATAGTTTTGGACAGGTGTAATAAATCAATATAAACGATGGAATCAACCTCTGGGCTTTATTCTTGCAAGTCCACGCCAGGGAACATCTCATGGCATAAGTGATGACATCTTCCTTAGAGAAAAGAGGGATGAAGTGAATTATCTGCACAAAAGGTCAGTGCTCTGCTCCCTGGCTCTCCTGTTAAAACCTTTTTGAGGAAAAGCAAAATGTGCTGCCCTTTTCAAGGCTTTTCTTACACCTGACTCGATTTCCCTGCTGCGCCCTCTTGGATGAAGGACTTGGATCCTCTCCTGCATCTTCTATTTTCCCATCAGCCTTACCTGTGCAATAAATTGCCTAAAATCTGTTCCCAACCTGCATTTCATTAAAAATAGCTGAATAGCCCCCAGAATGAAGCTGCAGCTCCTTTCCCTTTGTCTCCAGGAATGGAAGTTATTTCCAGATTAGGAGGAGTCACCCTCTGGCTGCAGAGAAATAATTTGAATTCCCCTCGCTGGCAGGATCCTTTCCCATCTGGGGGCAGATTTCATTCATTATCTCACACTGAGCCCAGAGGTGTTATTAACATCCAATATAATTTCAGATCTGCAGGGAGCTCTGTGGCAGTTGTAACAGGAGAGGCTGAAAACAACATTTCAAACTCCATTGATGTGGCCATTTCAACGTGGCTTGGAATTATATTCTTGTGTTTTCTCACCTGTGCAAAGTTTCATTTCCAGCCAAGTGCTGGAAAAATCGATCCAGTTTATTTCAAAATGCAGGAAATGTGGGCATTTGAGCGAGTCCCAGCTTGTGAGGGCAGGAGAGGAGGGGATGGGGGACTCCTGGGGTGGAATCAGAGAGCAAATTCTGGGGCTGCTGTGAACAAAAACTGGGGCCCTGCTGCCCCCCCAGCCAGGAATGACAAATGGAGATGGATGGTGATGGACCCCCAGCTTTCCTCCCTCTATTGCAGCCCAAGTGCCAGGCCTGGAAAATGACAATTTGAGTGCTGACAAACCTCCTTTCTAAATGAAATTCTGATTTTCAGACAGCCCCAGCCAGCAGCAGGTTCATCCCTGTGGGCATTGGGTGGGTTCTGGATTATTTTTGTGGAGATTTAACAGAGGCAGCACATAACTGATGGTATCTTCCACTGATACATTCTCTTTCTTCTACCCAGGGAAGAAAAAAAGACATTTATAAATGTTTTTGAGTGATACAGTTCAATTCTTGTTTGAGATGATGGTTTTGCTGACACTTGTATTGATCAAGAAACGTAAGTGAACGTTGTCTTGGTTACCTTTGCAAAACTCAGTTTTTATCCTTATTTGTCAGATTTGTGCTGTTTAAATTCCCATTTTCTTTTTGAATTTCTGACCATTATTAACCAATAACTTTGTCACTTCTAATTAATTTTTTTTATATTATATTTTCACTTTCTCTGGAATTTTTTGGGGCAAGTCTCCTCTTATTAATACATATAACATAATATTGGGAATGAGCCACAAACTTTTTCCAGGACCCCACCACTCTATTCCATCCCTCTGTGCTCATTCCCACAGAGTCGGGATATCAATTAAAAATTAATTTAATTTGGGAAATACTTTTTGTGAGTCTTAAGGAGGTGAAATCAAATATTCCTTTGCGTGTAGAGTTAGGAAAGTTCTCCCTGTCCCTCCCTGCCTTTCTCTCCTCCACTTTTCAGCGAAACAAAGCAGGAATGCAAAGCCCAGGGATCGTAGGAAGGAGCCTGCTGCCCTCTCATGGCTCCCAGAGCAAACAGCCGGGAGGAAAATGGGAATAAAAAGCTGGAGGATCCTCTTTTTGCAGCAAAATTCCCTTTCCAGGCACAGGAACAGGACCAGGAGAGGCTGGGCAGGAAGGGATGGCCCCATGTCCTGAATTAATCCAAGGAATGCTGTTTGGTGGGTTTGATTTCCTGATTTTTTCAGTTCCTTCTCTTCCCAGAGGTTGTTTTGATGTGGTTTGGGCACCACAGGAACTGCTGCTCCAGCAGAAAACTCCTGAATTGCTGGAAATCCCTTTAATTCCCTGGGATAATTGGGGGATTCAGGATTTATGTGCCCTATCCTTGGAAGTGTCCAGGGTTGGGTTGGATAATGAGATAACAAAGTCAGTTATCAGGAACTGCCTGGATTTGGGAGCTCCTGCTCTAAATTCAATTGGAAAATAAGAAAACTCTGGGATTCCCCATGTCCTGAAGGGAAAAGGCTGCTCAGGAGCCATCCAGGACAGGGATGGGAACAGGAATTCAAACTGTGCAGGAATGAAGGGACTGTGCACCCCCATTGCAGCCACTTCCAGGTGAAGGAAGGGGGAAAATGGGAAAAAGGGGAAAAAGGTAAGGTTAAAAAAAAAGAGGAAAAAAAAGGTAAAAAAGAAGAGAAAAAAAAAAAAAAAAAGGTGTAACCTAATCCAAGCCTGTATTAGGTGTTAGAACCCTAATTACTGAGAATTTTAAACTTTCTGTGCTGTCAGGCACTGACCCCCAAAAGAACACTGCATTTTACCTGAAGCTGTAGAAAAAGCTTCCACAATTAAGTTATAAAACTGAGATTATGAATATGTAGTTTGAATAGAAGTGTGTAATATCACAGAGTAGAAAACTCAAATATAGTGTATGTATGTAAAGTAAGATAGAAGTTTTAAAGCAGAGGCTGATCCTTCTTCTTCACCTTCTTCATAGGTTTAAGTAATATTATATAATTAGATTTAAAAGTCCACCTTGCAAGGCACAGTGCTCTGCTGCCACTTCCAGCACTGGCAGGGAGTTTTGGGGCAGCATTTCAGGGAATTTTAGGGTGAAAAGTTGGTGCCAGCTCTGTGTGTTCACTCCTGCCGTGGTTGGCCGGTCCCTAATTCAGGAGAAATCACCAGCAACTCACAGAGAACTTCTGAATTTCAGCTTGTCTTGGGTGCCTGCTCTTGAAGCAAATTGAAAAGGAAAACTTGCTGTATTTAGATTTCTGCCAGTGGATTTTGTACTCTGCAGTTTAGTGCCCCAAATCAGTGGGGTGGGGCAGGGATGTGGGAATGCTCCTCGTCCCCATGCCACCTGCTTCACCCCCGAGCAGCTCTTGGTGCCTGGGAAGGGAATCTCTGCCCTCAAATTGAAATAAAGCATGCAGAGGAAGGATCCCGAGGTAGCTCTGTCTGTCACCTGCGGCTTGAGCTCCTCTTTAAATCGGGTTTTTGTAGCGTTGTGGTGCCTTTGATCTGGCACTCACATCAAAGCAGGTGAGTCTTGTTACACAGCGACTTTCTGCTGTCTGCAGGCGAACCAGAGAGCTGCAGAGTGATTTCTACCAGAGCCACGTGCTCCCAGCAGGCTTCCAAAAGCAGCGTTTATTGGATTTCCCAAATCAGGGTTTAGATGCAGCAGAAACTCCCAGGCAAGGGGAAGCTGCTCCTTGCCAGAGCTGGAATTTCTGCTCCTCCTGCAGCATTCTGACTCCATCCCTCCACTAAACTACTCTGAGCTCTCCAGAGCTGAATTCCTGATCCTGCTGCATTATTCTGACTCCATCCCTCCACCAGACCACTCTGAACTTCCCAGAGCTGAATTCCTGCTCTTCCTGCATCATTCTGACTCCATCCCTCCACTAATCCACTCTGAGCTCTCCAGAGCTGAATTCCTGCTCTTCCTGCATCATTCTGGGTCCATCCCTTCAGGGCCCCTCTGAGCTCTCCAGAGCTGGAATTCTTGCTCCTGCTTCATCATTCTGACTCCATCCCTCCCCCAGACCCCTCTGAACTTTCCAGAGCTGAATTCTTCCTCCTCCTGCATTTTTCTGGCTCCATCCCTCCATCAGGCTCTTCTGAGATCTCCAGAGCTGGAATTCTTGCTCCTGCTTCATCATTCTGGCTCCATCCCTCCCCCAGGCCACTCTGAACTTTCCAGAGCTGGAATTCCTGCTCCTTCTGCATCATTCTGACTCCATCCCTCCCCCAGACCACTCTGAGCTCTCCAGAGCTGGAATTTCTGCTCCTGCTTCATCATTCTGACTGCATCCCTCCACCAGACCACTCTGAGCTCTCCAGAGCTGAATTCCTGCTCCTCCTGCATCATTCTGGTTCCATCCCTCCCCCAGGCCACTCTGAGCTCTCCAGAACTGGAATTCTTGCTCCTGCTGCATTTTTTTTGGCTCCATCCCTCTACCAGACCACCCTGAACTTTCCAGAGATGAATTCCTGCTCCTCCTGCATCATTCTGGCTCCATCCCTGCAGGGCCCCTCTGAGCAGAGCTGTGTTGTGTGGCAGATGTTGGCTGGGCCCAACACGGACAGATGAATGCTGAAACTGTGAAAATTTTTGCAGCCAAAGCAAAACTGGCAAATGTTATCTCCACTGGAACGTTTCCAGCACGCAGAGCAAAGATCAGCCCTGATTTTATTGACCTGTGCCACCTCTCAAGTCTTAGAAACCCTCTTTTATTTGTATTTTATTCCCCACTCTGCCCTCACCACCCTTTTAAGTGGGATGGAAAATCCCTCTGCTTTGGTTCCTTTGAAAGAGCTCAGCTGCACAAAGTGCTGGCTGCTTTCATCTCCAAACTTGATTTTTGTGACATAAATAGTGAGGATTCACCTCTTGTATCTCCTCATCCATCTTCAAAATGCTTTTTTATCTCCACGAGCACCTCTTGTATCACAGGACAGATACGAAGCATGACTGAAAATCACACTGGAAAGGAAAAGGAGGCTTTTTTTTTTCTTTTTAAGGAATAAAAAAGTCTCTCCTGGCTGCAGAGGTGAGGGACAAAGGGGCAGAAGTGCTGACCACGGTGAACACGTGCTCTGAGCAGGATTTTGCACTTTGGCTCTGTCCCAAGGTCCCACTGCTCACCTCCCTGGGAGGAATGAGGAGGGAGCTCTTCACTCCTGGGCAGCTCTGCAGCTCTGTGTCTTTGTGAGCACATTAAATACTCCTCAAAGCGCGCAGAGGGATGGTCCTGCCCAGAAATCATCCCTGACAATCCAGCTGGGGGGCCTCCACAGGGCTGGGAAATCCCTCCAGGCACGGGGACTGCCCCTGTGTCCTGCGGATTTTGGCCACAAGGGATGGCCTGGGCCACTCCTCATGGCCAGGAGCCTCCAGAGCTGCAGGAGATCCTGAGCAGAGCAAGGAGCAGATGGAGCAGCACCTCAGGGACCATTCCTGCTCATCCCAAGGGATCCTGGTGTTTGCAGTCTTTACTAAAACAAGGGCTTTGTTCTTCCTGCTCAGGCCAGAAGGCAGCTAAAACCAAAACAGGCTTTTCTGTCCTCAAAGCAGCCTGGGAATTGAAGTGTGCACACAGTTCAGAGCAAATGGAAATTTGCTGTCCACATTAAAGTCATCTTCCTTCACACCCCCTTTTCCAAGGTGTCCTTAGAACAGAATAACATCCTTGGGTGCGTTTTCTATGGGTCTTTCCTGCTCTTTCTTCTTGGAATATCTGGCGTGGTCATAGAAATAGATGACGATGAGAGAGGCAACGTTCAGGACAAGGATGAGCAGCATGATCCAGTAGGAATATCCATAGCTGTGTTTGGATCCCAGGTGTGTCTGCAGGGAGCTGGAACAGCCGTGGGCCAGCTCTTCAGACATCCTGCTCCCTTCCACGTTCACAGGGAAAAGGATCATGGCTATGAGGGTGAGGATTCCTGGAAAATAGAAATACAGATTTCAGAGGAGGGGCTGTAGTGCTGTTTATGTAGTGATTTATGGTCTGCTTTAATCCTTGTCCTAGTCCAGGGATTTTAATCCATTTATCTAATATTAGTAATTAGTAAACTATGGGGACATGTAAAGAATTTTTGCCCCACCCAATATATCTGACAGGTGTTTTGATACAGGAAATGATATAATCTAAAATTATTAGATTCACACTGATTATTCTTAGATAAGGCCATTTAGTTCAACTTTTTTTTTCATTTAATTTACTGCTGATGAGTATCCTGTATTCACCCCCTTGGTGATTTGTAAATGTCTGTTTGATATGAGCCCAAATTCATTTTATCCCAGTTGGATAAAATATAAACAGCTGGATAGATATCACAGCTGGACAAATATCACAGCTGGATAGATATCACAGCTGGATAAATATCACAGCTGGACAAAGCCCTGAGCAGCCTGGTCTGTGCTCAGGGCTGGCCCAAGAGCTTAGACTTGGACACCTCCTGTTCTTTACAGCTTGATTTATTGGATGAGTCTGGGATAAGCCAGAATATGATGTCTTATTAGATCTGGGTCTATTTCTTACAGCCTCCCAAATGTAAAAGTTCAGTTGCTTTGACATTTATCTAAATATTGCTGCTGCAGCTCTGCTTTCCTCGTGCCAGCAGAGCTGTAATCTCTGAACTTCGGTGGAACAATTCCATTCCTCCTCTCCAGGCACCTCATCCTAGCCCAGCTCACGCTGAAACAACTTCATTTTTTATTCAGGAGAGCACTGGCAGGAGGATTAGGAACCTCCAAGATGACCTCCCACATTAAATGATGTGTGATTTCCCATAAAAATGCACCCACAGCAAAATAATCTTCCAGGTCACAGCACTTGCAGGGCTGTTAAAAGTAACCACAGCCCTCAGCCAACACAAGAATTTATTTTCCTTTCATTTCAGTCAGAGCTTGCAGGTTCAGGTGCTGGGCTCAGGTAAAACCTTCCCATGGGACAAGACAATGATCTGCTTCTCTCAGAAATGAATAATTGTCTAATTAAGCTTTTGTTCACTTTTCTTACTGCCTTTCACAGCTGTTTCAGCAGCTGTGCTAAAAATGGGAGATTTTCACACCTCCACCTGTACTGGTAATAATTAAGATTATCTGCACTGTTCCCTTCCCATCTAGGTGTGGTTTTGTCCCCAGGACAGGGTGATGCTGCTGGGGACACATTTTCCCTGTCCCTGAAGAGCTTTTGAAGGCCAAAACACCCGTGCTGAAGGGCTCAGTGACCAGACGGCTTAAAAGGAAATTATTCAAGTGCAAAGCTGTTATTGGAGGAACAGCTCCGGCTCCGGGGAGGAGCTGAGTGAAGCTGCAGCGGGGCCGAGCAGGGCAGGGAGGGCGGGCAGCAGCCGGGCTCAACCCCAGCCGGGCTCAGCCCCAGCCGGGCTCAACCCCAGCCGGGCTCAGCCCAAGCCGGGCTCAGCCCCAGCAGGAACGTGCGTTTCCACCTCCAGGCTGTGGGACACGTTCACAGCTCTAATGACTCACCATCTCCACCCTTTTTTTTTAATGCTTAAATTGGTTTCAACTTATTTTTGCCTGTGAATTTCATTTTTTAAAGAGGGATTTTTTTTTTTTTTGTCGTGGCTCACTCCTCCAAAGTGCTGCCTCTCTATAAATACTATCATATAAGTATTATTTTATTGACAAATAATGTGTTTTAATCATATTTAAAAGATGGTTTTCAGGTGTGCCACACAGTTAAAAAACAAACCCAGAGAGCAGAATGCGTTTCTAGGTGTTTCTCCTTGCAGCTCTATATTCCTTAAGGTATATATAAAAAATATAAT